>SJXQ01006826.1:222554-237864 GCA_006408695.1 Aepyceros melampus
AGAAGCACCCTCTGGCCCCTCCCCTCTCACATGGCCTTACTCTCCAGGGTCGCTGGCAGGCTCGGTTGCGGTCAGGAGGGTAAACAGGAAAGTGGCGCTGGCTTCCTGCTCCTGGCCCAGCTGCTGCTCTGAAGAATCTGAAAAAGATGGCTTTGGCAAAGAGGGTGCCCTGGTGACTGAAGCGGCATGAGGCTGGCTGGCCACTCGAGAACTGGGGTCCTCCCACATCTGACAGTAAGAGGATGGGCGCAGTGGCTAGGGGTTCAGACCTCCCTCCAGGCAGGAGAAGAATTTCTCCAGCCCCCACCCCGTGCCCCCTGCCCTCGGCCTCGGGAGGTCCTGTCACCTCTGCGTCCGGCTCTCCGGAGATCTGAGTGTCTTCTGGCTTCTGCTCCCCAGCAGGGGGCGGCGCTGGCTTCTCCTCGGGCTCCGAGTGGGCTGTTTGTCCACCCCAGGGACACTGAGGGAGATGGTAACTCAGTTGGTGAGCCACCCCCACCATCCCGCTGGTCTCCCCTTTCCAGCCTCCCCTGCTTTTCTTGGGGCGGCCTCCAGCCTTGAGAACCACCACCACCAGCTCTGCCCTCAAAGTTAGGGTTGCCAGAGTTAGTAGGTAAAATATAGGACACCCAGTGAAATTTGAATTTCAGAATAAATGGTCATTTTTTCAAGTGTATCTCAAACATTGCACAAGCCACACTCATACTTTAAAAAGTGTTTGTTTTTCATCTGAAATTCAAATTTCACTGGAGTGTCTTGTGTTTTATCTGGCAACCCTACCAAAGCTATACGGTAACGGCATCTTGTCAACTGAATTCTTGCAAATGCAAGGTGTCCCTGGTAACTTTGCTTTGGAAACTAGGCCTAAAGAAACATCCCCAAAAGAAATAAAAATAATACACACAGAGGCCCACAGGAGCCGACCGACAGCCAGAAGAAAAACTGAAACCTCCCTAAAGGGCCCAAATACAAGAAAAGGGAAGTAAACAGTGACTTATGGTTGTGATAGAATGCAATCCACTCGAAGTTAATGGTCTTCGGTAAACACTGGTCCACCAAACTCTGTCCTTGAGCCAAGCGTTATGCTGGATACTGAGACCACACAGGTAGATGATTGTGACCAAGTTCTGCCCAGAAGCCCCCAGAGATGGGGTCAGGGGTGGCTGAGATTCTCAGATGCCCACTGGCTAGGGACATGTGCCATCCAGAAGCCTGTAAAGAATGCCTTGACTGAGAGGGCCACTTGGCTTAGGAGCTCCAGAAAGACTCCACCAGCGGGTGCCGCTTGATCTACGAGTGGGGTGTCTCGGCCAGAGAAGGAGGAAGGGCAATCCAAAAGAGGAAGAGGCCTGGGCAGGATGATGCCCATGGACATGACTCATTCAGGTGTGGGGTGCTCCCACTGAGAGCCGGGTGCGCAGGCCTGGGCTGTGGCCCCCAGGGGACAACGGAGAGCTGAAGGAGGAGATAGATGGGCCCCTGGACCAGAGACCTGGTGTTTGTCAAGTGAAATAAAACTGAAGCTTTGAGCTCAGCCAGGTGAGAACCATGCCCCGTTTCCTTCCTCCATTGATATGGAGGGAATGAAGTAATGGTGGGGAATTTGTTGCAGCAAAAATAGAAATGAGACTTTTCTGATAGCTTAGAAAAATAAGGAAACAATCAACAGGCTAGGGAAACAGCACAAACTGAAATAGTTATGCAATCTTGGGTATTCTTTAGTGTTACTGCTAACAAACAACTTGTAGTTGGACTTGTCCTTCACAAAGCAAATTACTCTCTGACTCCACAAGAATTCCACTCTGCACCCGGCTCTCTTCTCCCCCTACATTCTTTCGTAGCATTCTTCATTTCAGAAAGAAGGTCACGGGCCGATAACCAGAGACCAACCCCAGTTACCATCTGCCTAATGCCAGCTGTGGCTGTTTTGAAACTTAAAAAAAAAAATCTATTTCTCTTTAAAATTTTTAAATATTTATTTTGGCTGTGCTGGGTCTTCATTGCTGCACGTGGGCCTTCTCTAGTTGTGGCCGCCAGGGGCTAGTTTTGCTGCAGTACTTGGGGCTTCTCATTGTGGTGGCTTCTCTTGTTGTAGAGCACAGGCTCTAGGAGCACAGGTTTAGTTGCTCCGTGGCATGTGGGATCTTCCCAGACCAGGGATCAAACTTGAGTCCCCTGCATTGGCGGGTGGATTCTTAACCACTGGACCATCTGGGAAGTCCCTGTTTTGAAATCTTGCAAAAGGGAAAAAAAAAAAACCGCAAGACTTTCATTACAATATAAAACTTCTGTCTTTCCTAGGGGCAAAGTTCTTGAGGTGCTGGCCTGCCGTTTCTGCTTTGCCTGGCAAAGAATAAAGCTACTCTTCCTTTTTTCCTCCAGACTCTGTCTCCATATTTCTAGTCAGCATCAGCGAACCGGGAGCCAAGATTTTAGCGTCAGCGTGGGAGATCTTTGGGTGTTTGTGTTGATTGTCTGAGCCGTGGCTGGGCAGATGGATAGGAGGAGGAGACGCTGGGGGCAGAAACCCAGGGCCTTGAGGGTGAAGGAGAGTGGCATTCACGACTGCCGCCTGTGACAAGTGTCTACTCTGAGTTGTACCGTGGAAGGCGAGCACGAGGCACTGTCAGGCCACAAAAGCAGGCCTCACGTGGTCTGCATATGCTACACACCAATGCACCACACAGGGCTGCCAAATAGAATACGGGATGCCTGGTTAAATCGGAGTGCCAGATAAACAATGAGGTTTGTTTTAGTATGGTGATGTTCCAAATATTGCAAGGGACATATTTATACTGCAAGATTATTATTTATTGAATTTGGGACATGATTACGTTAAATAGAAAGTTCATTGTTTATCTGACATTCAAATTTAACCAGAAATCCTACATATTTTTGTTAAATCTGGCAACCCTAATGGCATGCCCACCTATTGGTGCCCATCAGAGGAAACTGGGAGGCACAAACAGCTTTCTGGCTAGAATTAGTAACCAGAAAGTATTGGAGAAGATGATTGGAGATATAGGAGAGTATCTGAACAATAAGAAATATGGAAAGTTGTAACACGTAGGGAGTCCAGGGTCACTAGTTCTTTGACTTCCCTTTGTGTTCACATCAGCCTCAGCTTGGCTGAAAGCTCTCTCCCCCAGGCCATAGAGCACTTTCCCAGAGAATGCCTGGCATTCCCTTGGTGCCCCATCAGGGTCCCACTGGCCAAGCATTAGAGGTGATTAATTCAGATTTAGACAGAAGACAGCTCCAAGCTGAAAATCCATAGACCCATGTTGGAGTCTCGCTCTGCAGTTCAAAGATGGGGCAGCCCCAAGCCCTCAGGTTCAGTTTCCTAGCCTATAAAATGGGTATCAGTTCAGTCGCTCAGTCGTGTCCAACTCTTTGCGACCCCATGGACTGCAGCACGCCAGGCTTCCCTGTCCATCACCAACTCCCGGAACCTACTCAAACTCATGTCCATCACATCGGTGATGCCATCCAACCATCTCATCCTCTGTCGTCCCCCTCTCCTTCTGCCTTCAATCTTTCCCAGCATCAGGGTCTTTTTCAATGAGTCAGTTCTTTGCATCAGGTGGCCAAAGTATTAGTTTCAGCTTCAGCATCAGTCCTTCCAAAGAATATTCAGGACTGATTTCCTTTAGGATGGACTGGTTGGATCTCCTTGCAGTCCAAGAGACTCTCAAGAGTCTTCTCCAACACAATTCAAAAGCATCAATTCTTCAGTGCTCAGCTTTCTTTATGGTCCAACTCTCACATCCATACATGACCACTGGAAAAACCATAGCTCTGAGTAGACGGACCTTTGTTGACAAAGTAATGTCTCTGCTTTTTAATATGCTGTCTAGCTTGGTCATAGTTTTTCTTCCAAGGAGTAAGTGTCTTTTAATTTCATGGCTGCAGTCACCATCTGCAGTGATTTTGGAGCCCCCCAAAATAAAGTCTCTCACTGTTTCCATTGTTTTCCCATCTATTTGCCATGAAGTGATGGGACCAGATGCCATGATCTTCGTTTTATGAATGTTGAGCTTTAAGCCAACTTTTTCACTCTCCTCTTTCACTTTCATCAAGAGGCTTTTTGTTCCTCTTCACTTTCTGCCATAAGGGTGGTGTCATCTGCATATCTGAGTTTATTGATATTTCTCCTGGCAATCTTGATTCCAGCTTGTGCTTCCTCCAGCCCAATGTTTCTCATGATGTACTCTGCATATAAGTTAAAAAAGCAGGGTGACAATATACAGCCTTGACATACTCTTTTTCCTATTTGGAACCAGTCTGTTGTTCCATGTCCAGTTCTAACTGTTGCTTCCTGACCTGCATACAGGTTTCTCAGGAGGCAGGTCAGGTGGTCTGGTATTCCCATCTCTTTCAGAATTTCCCACAGTTTGTTGTGATCCACACAGTCAAAGGCTTTGGCATAGTCAATAAAACAAAAGTAGATGTTTTTCTGGAACTCTCTTGCTTTTTTGATGATCCAGTGGATGTTGGCAATTTGATCTCTGGTTCCTCTGACTTTTCTAAATTCAGCGTGAACATCTGGAATTTCACAGTTCACATACTGTTGAAGCCTGGCTTGGAGAATTTTGAGCATTACTTTGCTAGCATGTGAGATGAGTACAACTGTGCGGTAGCTTGAGCATTCTTTGGCATTGCCTTTCTTTGGGAATGGAAAGAAAACTGACCTTTTCCAGGCCTGTGGCCACTGCTGAGTTTTCCAAAATCTGCTGGCATATTGAGTGCAGCATTTTCACAGCATCATCTTTTAGGATTTGAAATAGCTCAATTGGAATTCCACTCCACAAATATTTACTGAGCCTTGATTTGGTACCAGGCCCTGCCCTGAATGTGGAGAGGATACAGAAAGGAATTCCCTCTTTAGGGAGTCTGTTATGGGCCTCATATAAGGATGCCTGGGGTCAGTTATTACATATTCTACCAGGAGCTATGCATGTGACCACCAACTTGGACAACCAGTTCACCAGAGCAACTCTGTCAGAGAGGTGGAGTCAGCTCCACTTTTCATAAGGGAAAAGTGAAACTCAAAGAGGCTAAGCAACTTCGCTGTGGTCTCAGAAGAGACAAAGGTGGGGTTCAGAGCCAGGTTTCTGAGTTCCAGTCTGATGGCTGTCAGAGTTTGGCAACTTGCCAGTCACATGGTGGGAGCACATGGGCCAGGGGTGGGAGTGGGGAAGGCAGCCTTCTCAGGACCATTCAAGCCTTGGGCCAAGGCCTTCAAGCCTCTTCTTTCAAGCCTGAAGAGGTGGCAGGTCACAGGGTCTCAGGACTCAGGATGAAGAGGTGGGGGAGGGGTGGGAGCTGGGTAGGGAACTGTCCTGTGCAAGAGAGTGAAGTCTACACCCAGGGCCATGGGGATCAGTGTGAACCCTGTGGTTGGGTCCAGGATTTGTACTAGGGGAGGCTGAGGTCTCATGTTTGCCTCAGGCCACCCAGGTGCCACTGCTTTTGACTCATTCTGCCCCTCTCTTTCCTCCAGGGTGCTCGAAGCTCTTCAGGAGGCTATGAGCTGCCATGGGCCAGGCTGGAGGGAAAGCATCACCCCTCTTCACCCTTCATGTGCCTGGACGCTGGGAGGACAGAGCTAAATATGACTGATTCCGCCTCCACCCTCAGAGCTCAGACTACCGTGTAAATGCGTATGTCCAACAGACAGACTGTGAGCTTAAAGGTGCTGCGAGGGATCTGCACATGGTCTGGGGAGTTAGAAAGGTGGGCGTGGTCAGGTCTACCTGTAAATAACTATTGTTCACTGAGTACTTCTCATGTACTATGCACTTTACTCATATCATTTCGTCTCATTCTCATCAAAACGACATGAGGTGGGGAGAGCTCTTCCCCACTTTTCCAAAGTTCACTTTATGCCATTTGCTTTTACGAAAAGACCTAACACCAGCACCTGTTCTTGCTAACTGAAAGAAATCTTCAGTTTTAGGAAACCGGAGAAAATTCTCATTTTTAGGGAAAAAGGTAAGAAGCAAAAACAGCGTTCAGCGTTGGTTTTGAGTTTTGGAGGCAGCTTGCACTCCAAGCAGCCAGAATAGCCCTGCCAAGCAACTCCACCAGAAACTGCACCCGCCATCACAGCACCGTGAGCATCTGTGCTTCACTCGATTTATGCTATGCCTCTGTTAGCAAGCTGTGTGTCCTAAGGTAACTGCTTCTTCACTTTACCCCATTTCAGTTTACAAAAGGTTTCACAGGAATGCTCTATTTTCAGATATCTGGGAAACCTATAGTTTTTTGTTTTAATGTTTATTTGGCTGTTTGGGGTCTTTGTTGCTTCATGGGCTATTCTCTAGTTGCAATGAGTGGGGGCTACTCTCCAGTTGCGGTGCACGAGCTTCTCACTGCGGTAGCTTCTCTCGTCGTGGAGCACAGGCTCTAGGGCCCGTGGGCTCAGTAGTTGTGGCCCAGGGGCTTAGTTGCCCGGGGCACGTGGAATCCTCCTGGATCAGGGATTGAACCCTTGGGACAGGCGGGTAGGAAACACTGAGCAGATGTGACACTTGAGCCAAAGCCACACCTAATCAAGGTGGAACTCAGCAGGGGAGGGCCTTGCAGCAGCTCAGGGCCTGCACTGGGTCTCTGGACCCTAGACTGGAGACCTGGCCAGCAGCCTCACCCTGGAGTCTTCATGAGTGTCAGCAAGCGGTCTGGACCAGCAGGACTCTGGGTTGCAAATAAGAGAAAACAGCATTGGGTAATTTAAGCAAACAAGGAAGGATACTGGGGAGTCAGGGACCTCTGAGGAAGAAGACTCAAAGGGCCGGAGGTGTGGGATGCTGGCTGCCAGAACCACATGAGGACCCTACCACAGGACCCAAGCGGAGTGCTCTGCCATCTCCACATTGGACCACAGAGGTCCAGGGCTGCCACCGGACCTGCAAGGCCTTCACCTCACTGAATCCTCAGCGATCCTTCCCTCTCCTCCTGGTCCTCGGGCCAGATCCTCATGCAGTCTGACTGGTTGACTCATGTCAGATGCGCGTGTTCTGGTCACTGGGATCAGGGCAAGTGTCTGACCTCTTCATGTCCAAGGAGAAAAGCAGGTCTTGCTATTGGGCCATTTGTAGGAGTTGACACTCTCGGCAGCCAAAACCTGATAACATCCATTACGTGACTGCATGGCAATGGGAAGTCATCAAAGGGTGTTTTTCTCATGGCTGCCTTTATTTTTGGGGGGGTTGTGCTGGGTCTTTGTTGCTGCACACAGGCTTTCTCAAGTTGCAGCAAGCAGGGGCTACTCTTCACTGTCAGCTTCTCATCGCGGTGGCTTCTCTTTTGCAGAGCACAGGCTCTAAGCACACGGGCTGAGTAGTTGCACATGCACTGCGTTGTAGCTCGTGGGCTCTAGAGCACAGGCTAGGCAGCTGTGACACACTGGCTTAGCTGCTCTGCAGCACGTGGGATATTCCTGAACCAAGATCAAACTCGTGTACTTATAGGTACAATAGAATATACAAAAATGTATATATTACATTTTATCCAATCATCCATCGATGGTTATTTGTGCTATTTCCAACTTTTGGCAATTGTGAATAATGTTCCTATGAACATGGGTGTGCAAATACCTTGAGACCCTGCTTTCACTTCTTTTGGATATTGTATCCAGAAGTGAATTGTATCGATATACATTTTTGTTATATACAATAGGTACGATGGAATATTATCCAGTCTTCAAAAGGAATTGATTCTGGCACATGCTATCACACGGATGAACCTTGACAACATGGTAAGTGAAATGAGACATAAAGGAGTGTCCCTGCTGACTCAGTGGTTAAGAACCTGCCTTCCCATGCAAGACCCCATGTGCCACAGGGCACCTAAGCTGGAGTGCCACAATGAAGATCCAGTGCAGCCAAAATAAAAATAAATAAACTTTTAAAAACTTTAAGAAAGAAATGAGACACAAAAGGGCAAACATTCTCTGGCTCCTTATGGACAGAAAGTAGGATGGTGGGTGCCAGAAGCTGAGGCAATAGAGAATAGGGAATTACTTACTGTTTAAAAGGGACAGAGTTTCACTTTGGGAGGACGAAAAGGTTCTAGAGATGAATGATGGTGATGGCTGCACGGCATGGTGAGTGTGCTTAATGCTACCAAACTGTACACTTAAGGTGCTTAAAATGGTAAATTTTATGTTATGTACTTGTCACAATTGAAAAAAAAAAAAACAAAAACACCACTCTGGACTTGCCTGATGGCACAGTGGACAGAAATCCATGTAATACACAGGGCTGTTAAGGATTGAGTCAGATAATGCGTGGAATTATTGTATCAAAGGGTTTTCAAGCAGGAGAGAAACAGCATCATATTTTGTCTCTTAGAAAACTCACTCTAAGGAGGAGATCCACGAGGAGGCCAGGGCAAACGTCCAGGGGCCACAGAGGGGAATGGAGAGGTGGAGGAGGTTTGCTGACGGCATGGGGTGAAGGAGAGAGTGGATCTACAGACGACCCCAGGTTCCTGGCTGTGTGACTGGGTCAGCAGGTGGTGTTGATAATAACACGAGAAGCACAGAAAAAGGCACATTGGTGGATGAGCTGCACTTGAGATGACTTCTGAGTTGAGACAGTTTTACAAGACAGTTCTAGATTCCAATTTGAGCTCAGTAGAGATGTATGGTTTGGAGATAAAGACTAGTAAAATCTTGAGACTTCCCCGGTAGTCCAGTGGTTAAGAATCCACCTTCCAATGCAGGGGATGCAGGTTTGATCCCTGGTCGGGGAACTAAGATCCCACATGCCGCTGGGCAACTAAACCCACACACCACAACTAGAGAGCCTGAGCACTGCAACTAAAGAAGCCTGCACGCTGCGAGGACTCAGTGCAGCAAAAAATAAAGAAACCCTAGGAAGTCTTGAGCAAGGAGGTGGCGTGTTTACTCTAAAAACGAGGAGGCAAGGGCAAGTGCAGAAAGGATGAGGAAAGGGAGAGTGGGTGTGCCACCTGCATAAAGATGCATTTATGTCCTTGGGCCTCCTCTGGCCTTGTGGGAGAATTCCTGGGAATCACAGCTTTGACTAGCTCCCCAGGGTGTTCTGCACCCACTGCTGTCGAGCACCCAGGCTGAGCCAGTGAGGAACTGGCTCCTTCCCAGGAATCTGTCAGGGAGAGGAAGCAGGGTAAGAGCTGGATTCAGGGAAGGGTAGAGGGTTGGTGCCCGGGTGCTAGAGTGAAGCTCTTAGCAGCCTCACTCCAGACCGACTTCTTTCCTGCTGGGCCATGAGGGTATGGGGCTCCCCTTCCTGGAGGAGTGACTGGACAGAAAACACAGACCTGGGGGTGGGAGTGATCTACCACAGGCCTCCTGGAGGCCAGGCTGGCAGACCCCTTAAAGACAGACCACCAGCCCAAATCAAGCATGGTTTCCTGGGCCCCACACCCTCAGCTCCACCTTTGAGCCAACAAAAGAAAAGAGTCTATGAACAGGCAGAAAGTTTTTTTGTTTTAATTTTAATAAGAAGTCCCAGTTTTCTCTTCAACTCTATTCTTAGTTTTTCAGGAACAGAGAGAAGTCTGCAGTAACAACATCAACTGAACATCATCTGGTGACTTCCAGCTTTTGGACAAAGACATTTCCCAGGAGTTGGCCTGCCAGTCAGTGAGGACAACTCTCCAGATACAGTCCAGTTCAAGGGCGTCTGGGTTCACCCTGGCAAAGGGGCTTGCGTGAGAAAGCATGAAGCACTGGACGGGTAGCCTAGGGCTCCTAGGCCTTGCAGAGCTTAACTGGTACCCACCAGGCCTGTGCCATTTAAGGGACCCTAACCAAGCAAACACTCATCTTCCCTGATGTCCTCTGCTATCCACTAGCCCCTCCGCATTCCTCTTAGCTCTACTTCCATGAATCCATAATCATCAAAAGGTACAGTGGCCTGGGCTACAGCAAAAGCTCTGGTTGGGCAGCCATTGAAAGCTCACCTTTTACCAATATTGAGGAAAGAGAAACAAGGGCTGGGGCATATGGATCACGAGATAATGAGATGACCCCTTCCTCCCGCCAGTTCAACTCCTAGTACCTACCTCAGGCAGGGTCCTCATGTGAGAGGACGCTAAGGAAGCTGAAAGTTAAAGCTGCTATCAACCTGGCCCCTTTCTGGCATGTGAGAAAAGCTTCCTAGAACTTTACAAAACACTAAGATCACCAGGACCATACAACCCCAAAGTTTTTCTTCTAGAGCTGAGTAGACTTTCACTTTGTAAAAAAACAGGTATGAGTAACAAGAGAGGGTGCCTTCAGCCATGGGCGCCTTCCCAGCCCTCTGCAGGCATCGACCCAGAATCCCTGAGCCTCAGGTTCTACGTTTTCTCGAGACACCTTCTTCACCTCAAGCAGCCATTGCTCCATCAGCCTGCATTTAACCCAACATCTCAGCAGCAACACACAGAACTATAAAATACAGCTTCCTTGCAGTAGACATTTACCATCTGAGACACAACCAAGGCCTCCCTCTCTCCTACAAAAAAGACTCTATAGGCCAAGGGTCCAGATTCTTCCTCACATAGGACTTCTCCAATCCATGGGTTCAGTGCTCCCAGACCATCTACAGAATCTAAGAGGAAACCCAAGCTTCGCTACCTAAATGGGCTCAAGGAGGGGAACCAAGCCTCAGCAGAGGTGACGCAGTAGAGAAAGCCCGAGGCTGGCCATGGCCCCTGCACCCATCTCCGGTGGCCTGGTGCAGAACAGCAGCACTTCCCCATAGAAGCAGAGAGGTGCCCTCTCTCCCCCTGACCCCCAGCCCTTTAACCTCCTCTGGCTGAGCCAGTGATGCCTGCTCCTGAGTCTGTGGCCTGACTGGAAAGTGGCTGGGATACTCTGGGCAGCGGGGGGAGAGGATGGTAGGTCACTGACGACAGACGGGACACCAATGCGATGCTGAGCCAGGGAGGTCCCCCTTCCGGAAGCTCGGATGGCTGCCGCCGCTGCACCAACCCCCAAAGGACAGGCCCCACGTGCAGCAACAGCACATGCGTGGGGAACAAGACCAGGGCAGGGGACCCCAAGCGTCTTTTCCACAAGGAGAGGGAACTATGTACAGCGGGAGGAGGGCAGAGTCTGGCCAGGGACACCCCCACTTCATCTCATTCAACCAGGAGATCAAAGCGCTCAGCGGCTTCAAACTCAGCATTCATGGCCGCGGCCCACTCATCCAGCTCCGATTTCTGGGGGAAGAGAAATGAGGGGCAGGTGAGTGGCGAAGGGGGCACGTGGCTGTGCATCTCCACCCGAACTCTGCAGGCCCTGCCTTTCCACCACAAGAGCCAGGGCTGAGCCCTTGCCCTGCCTGTGTCCTGATGTGTCTTCCCGTGTGTCTGGCGTGGTAGCAGAGGAAGACCCCTGCCCCTCACTCACCAAGATCTCCGGCACCTTTTTCTTCTTTCGTTTCTCTTTCACAACCAGAGGGGAGATTCCAGGAAGAGTTGTGTCTGGGGCCCAGGGCTTCACAGAAACCCTGGGGACCTCAGCTAACTCTGAATCCACCACTGGCGAGACTCCAGCCAAGTCTTCAGCTGCCAGCAGCCCCTCAAAGCCAAAGCAGGACCGGCGACCTGGGGTGGAGGTGGACGCAGAGCCCAGAGTCTCCAGGCGGCTGTACGAGCGCCTGACCTTCTTTGACATTTCCAAGTCTCTGGCGTCCACGTCTCCTTTCCAGGAGTTGGACTCAGCACTCACGGGGCATAGCACAGGAGTGGAGGGGGCGGTGACAGGGACACTGCAGGTCTGGAAGAGGTCCTCCTTAGAAAGCTTCTTGCTAGGAGGGTTGTTTTCTTTCTCCAATAAAAAAGCGATCTGTAGCAGGACAGAAAAGAAAATGCCTCCCAGTTATTTAACTGTGTTACTGACTTCAAGAAAGGCCCAAGGATCTAAAATGTCCACCCAGTCACTAAGTCCTTACTGGTCACCTGCCAGGCACTGTGCCAGGCACTGGCAAGACAGCAGAGGAGAAAACAAAGAAGACACACCTGTTTCCACAGGGCTTCCATTCTAGTGGGGAAAAGACCACAGGGGGAATTGTGTCACATGTTAGAGGCGCTAAGCACTTTGGGAAGAAAACAGAACAGGATGGAGCGTACATTGGGTGAGCGGAAATTTTAAATAGGTGTAGGTCAATGTAGGCCTCACCAAGACAGAGGTAGCACTTGAAGGAAGAAAAGGAGTCAGTCATCCAGAGGACTGTCCTAGGCAGAGAACAGAAAGTGCAAAGTCCTGAGGTGAAACTGTGCCAGTCAGGTCAAGGACAAGAAGGGCAGTGAGGGTGAAGCGAGAGGGAGTGAGCCGAGGTACTTATGATGGGATTCGAGAGGTAACGCGGGTGTTATAGGGCATGTTTTGCAGGCCACTGTTTAAGGGGAGGCCCCGGGAGCCATGGCAAGGTTGTGAATAGGAAAATGCTTAATCTGACATGTGTATTAAGATGTTCACACACTGGTTTCTCATAATTCCAGTCTCAGCTCCAGTGCTGCTTCCTCAGAGAGACGGTCCTTTAGCATGGAACGGAGGCCAGCCCCTCCTTGCCTCTGCCTGTCACCTTCTGTCACAGTGACCCCTTTCCTGGCCAGCGAGATCACTACCTGATTTTGACTGTTTGCTGGTTGGCTGAGACCTCAACTAGAATGTGCATGTCCCACGTGAGCAGGTGTCTTCATCTGTCTGGTTGACCTGACCTATGCCCAGCCTTCAGCAGAGCCCTGCATGGAGCAGGTGTTCAATACATAAAGACTCAATTGACTTTCACAAAACTTGACACTAAACTTTCTGATAACTAAGGTGAGAAACAGGACAAATTTAGTGACCCTTGTGGTTTAAAAGAATTACATTAGTTATCATGAGACATTTCCTGGCTATAGGCTCTGAGGAATCTATCCCATCAGTCTTGTTAAAAGGGATGCTGAACAAAATGAGGGTCACCCAGACTACCACTTTGTCAGTCCCTATAGCCATCCAAGTCCTTGCACATTTTTCTGGTTCAATATCTCATGAATCTATCATTCAACCAATAAGAATGGCCACCGTCAGGGAGACAGAAACCTGCCCTCAAGACAACAAATATACAAAGTACTCTTGGCTATTCATAAGGACTATCAGGAAGGCTTCAGGGAGGAGGTATCCTTTGAGCTGAGTCCTGTGTGATGGGGCTCTCCAGCAGTACTCCAGCAACACTCTGCTTTTACCTTACTTCATGTGCCCAATGTCTCAATTTAGGACTCCTTTGATGTCCTCCGACTTGGTCTTGGAGTCCCCAGAAGGCTTTCCCAACCCATTCTCCAACCAGACCCAAGAAGGATCTTTCTAAAACACCCAAGGCTGCCTCAGTCACTACCTTGCGACTCTCCAAAGCTGCCCACAGAACGAAGGATGAAGTCCAAGTTCATCAGGATCTGCTCTGGCTTAGTACACTCCCTCTCCTGACAAGGTCTACTGCAGACACACCAAAAGTGCTGTTCCTGAAAACTTGTGCTTTTCCTTGTGGACTCCAGGTGTCTACAAACACAGCTTCCTTTGCCTGGAACACTGCTAACTTGTCTCCCAAGACTAAGTTCAAACACCTCTGTGAAACGTTCCCTGAGCTACCTGGTCTGGGTTAGGTATCTTTACAGCATCTACTACTTTCTTTATTACAGTCCTCAGCAAACTATGTTATCACTTGTTTTTCTCCCTAACTGACTACAAGCCTCTAAGCTACTCAAAGGCAGGTAACATTTCTCATTCATTATATCTTCAGGTGCAGATCTTCTGTTAATGAGACACCTTTAACAATAACTTCTGCTAAAACAGTTCAAGACATTATAAGTTACTGAGAAAAAGAGGCTAGAAAGAAGAAAGAGTAGTAAGACCCAGCTCAACTTTAAAAGGAAAATGGTAGAGAATACCAGGGCATTAAACGCACCAACTGTGTAGGAAGTAAGCAAGCCTGGCAACATATGCAGGTGTCCAAAGGCAAATTGTTTCAAAATACAGCAAAAACAACTCCCTGGGCAGACATGAGTGAATGAGTGAAAGTCGCTCAGTTGTGTCCAACTCTTTGCAACTCCAAAATTCTTCAGGCCAGAATACTGGAGTGGGTAGCCTTTCCCTTCGCCAGGGGATCTTCCCAACCCAGGAATAGAACCCAGGTCTCCCGCATTGCAGGCGGATTCTTTACCAGCGGAGCCACAAGACATGAGCAGCCATTATATCCCGCCCCAGCTCTAGAGTGTCTGTCCTGGATTCCCCTTAACTAAGAAAATGAACTTACCCGGGGGCTTCTTCGAGGAGAGTTAATGGATGTGAACTGGGAGACAACGAGCTGATCACACAGCCGACTCCCGATCCTGGCTCTCCACCTACAACCCCTCTCTCAGCCCTCACCTCTACAGTATGGGCCACGATCTTCTTCAAGACGATGGGCTTTCTGACCGGAGCCTCCTGAGGCGCCTGGAGAAGAGGAGTGAATATGAGGTCTATATTAGCCCAGAGGCTTCCAAGGCAGGAGGAACCTGAGGCTCACCTTAGGCCAGATTTCCGGGAGGGTGTTTGGGAGATCAGAGCCTGATTTCCGCTGGGACCTCCGCAGATACCGAGTGGGAGTTGGGGCGCTGGGTCCTGCAATCAGAAAAATTGAGGAGGTAGGGGAGGACTCTAGGCCTGAGTCTAGACAACAGGTTCTGAAGAAAGAGAGAGAAGGTTCCCAAAAAGGCCCTTTGGGGGCGCCTCCTGGCCAGGAGACGAGAGCGCCCTGGAGGACGGCGGGCGGGGGAGGGGGTTCCTCACCGAACTGCGTCCCTCAAACGGCTCAACCCCACCTTCCCCGCGCGCCCCCTCCGCTCACCGGGGCACTGGGCGGCCCCTCCGGACCGGGTTCGTCTCTCGGACATGTCTAGCCTTGGTCTCTATCCCCTCTGCCGCAGGTGCCGCCACCAAAGCTCGCGCCAACCCGAAGGGTAAACGTTCGAATTACCCGCCTTGCCTGGGAGGAAGCGGAAGTGACGTAAGGGGGAGGGCCGCGAGCTCTGCGAGCTCCTTTTTCCACCCTCCTCCATATCTAGCGTCTACAGGGGCGGGGTCACTAGCTCCCTGACGTCATCAGAGCGCGCCGCACCCGGAAGAGACGTGGCAGCCGAGGGATAATCGGAGCGTTGTGAGCTGGAGAGAGCTGGGCGAGAGCTTGGCTGAACGCGGTCTGACCTTCCGCTCTTCGGACCGGCCCTCGCGCCCGTGAGGACCGGTGCCGCAGCCGATTAGTAACACAGAGAGTGGGGTCTGTGGAGAAGGTGGGGGCGGGGCATGGAGGGGGTG
>SJXQ01006826.1:257474-277652 GCA_006408695.1 Aepyceros melampus
GCTGGGCAGCCGCTACTTCGCGCTGGTGGAGCGGCGGCTGGCGCAGGAGCAGGGCAGCGGAGACAACTCCCTGCTGGTGCGGGCGCTGGACCGCTTCCATCGGCGCCTGCGCGCACCCGGGGCCTTGCTGGCCGCTGCCGGGCTGGCGGAGGCCGCCACCGAGATCGTGGAGCGCGTGGCCCGCGAGCGCCTGGGCCACCATCTGCAGGGCCTGCAGGCGGCCTTCCTGGGCAGCCTGACGGATGTGCGGCAGGCACTGGCCGCCCCTCGAATTGCTGGGAAGGAAGGCCCCGGCCTGGCAGAGCTGCTGGCCAATGTGGCCAGTTCCATCCTGAGCCACATTAAGGCCTCGCTGGCTTCTGTGCACCTCTTCACCGCCAAGGAGGTGTCTTTCTCCAACAAGCCCTACTTCCGGGTACGGCCTGTCCCTGGGCATCCTTTTTTTTTTTTTCTTTTTGGGGCATTCTTTTGTTCATCCTGTATGTGGCTTGACAGCTCCAGGGCCCTCAGTCTTTGCCCCACGCCGACTGGATGTGGTTTCAGGCTGTCTTGAAGACTGCCACAGCCTGGAGGGGTGGGGCAGGCTCTGAGGGCATTTGCAAGCAGGGTCCCCGATGCAGGCTTTGCCCCTTTGCAGTCCCTTCTCCAAGCAGGGGAGCTGCTCTCAGGTACTGGAAACAGGATGAGAGAGGCCAGGGCACTTGGGGTCCCCATAGAACATCACTGGCAGCCTCTGCCTAGAAGAGGGGACCTGCTGTGTATCTGGGCCCCTCCTCCTCACAGGGCGAGTTCTGCAGCCAGGGTGTGCGTGAGAGCCTCATCGTGGGCTTCATCCGCTCCATGTGCCAGACGGCTCAGAGCTTCTGTGACAGCGCCGGGGAGAAGGGGGGTGCCACGCCACCTGCCCTGCTCCTGCTGCTCTCCCGCCTCTGTCTGGACTACGAGACGGCCACCATCTCCTACATCCTCACCCTCACTGATGAACAGTTCCTGGTGCAGGTGAACTGCTAGCTCATAGCGAGTGGGGGGTGGTGATGCTAGGAGCACAGGAGACTGGTCAGTGCCCTCACAGTTGGGGCTGCCTGTGCCCAGCTCAGCCTCCCCCTTGCCAAGCCTGTGCCCAGCTCCTGGTGGGCACCGGTGGCAGAGCCGCCCCCAGTTCCCACTGACTGCCTGTTCTCTGCATCTGTGGCTCAGGACCAGTCTCCAGTGACGCCCGTGAGCACACTGTGTGCGGAGGCCAGGGAGACAGCACGACGCTTGCTGACCCACTACGTGAAGGTGCAGGGCCTGGTCATATCGCAGATGCTGCGCAAGAGTGTGGAGACGCGGGACTGGCTCAGCACCCTGGAGCCTCGGAACGTGCGTGCTGTCATGAAGCGGGTGGTGGAGGACACGACGGCCATTGACGTGCAGGTGCTGCCCCAAGCTGGCCGGCGGTGCTGGGGGAACGATCTCTAAGGGTCGAGACAGCTGGGGTCAGGCAGTGCCTGCATCTCTGGCCTCCGCCTCAGCCATGGTGGCATCATCACCCCCATTTCACCTCAGAGGAGGAAGCTGAGGCCCAGAGTCACCCAGGAAATCAGGGCAGGGTTGACACTGAAGATTGGGCCTCAGTACCAACTCAGGTTCCACCTTTCCTGGACTCCACTGCTTTTATAAATAATGACTGAGTACCAGCGAGTACAGCCCCTGGCCACCCCCTCTCCCGCCAACTACCCTGTGTCTATTTTATAACGTGATTCTTGTAACATGAGTGTAACTTAGGGCAGCCTTGGTGGGCTGGAAGTTCCCGATGCTCTGGCCTCCTTGCAGTTCCCCCTTTTGCCACCAGGTGGGGCTCCTGTATGAGGAGGGTGTTCGGAAGGCCCAGAGCAGCGACTCCAGCAAGAGGACCTTCTCGGTTTACAGCAGCTCCCGGCAGCAGGGCCGCTATGCACCGAGCTATACACCCAGGTCTGACTGGTCAGGGTAGCCCCGGGGGCAGTGGGAGTGGAAGAAGGAAGACTGGGGTGCAGGGGTGGGCTCTGATTTCTTGTCTCCTCCATCCAGTGCCCCAATGGACACCAACCTTTTGAGCAACATTCAGAAATTGTTCTCTGAGCGTATTGATGTGTTCAGCCCTGTGGAGTTCAATAAGGTTCGAATCCCCCAGTGACCCTGCCTTCCCTGGGCCCCTTGGGAAGATCAGCTGAAACAGCCCCACATTGGTCCCAGGAAGCCCTGGGACTCAGTCCCCTCGTCTCTGTTTCTGGGAAATGTGTCTAGGAGCAAGTGCTCACCCAGCGCCCCGCCATGACCATCTCATCGCTCTCGGCCTTGCCCTGGGTGTGCTCTAAGCCTGCGTCTGAGGGGTCACCTAGTCTGCCTCTTTGGCCTTTGTTCTTACGCCCTCCATAGTCGTGGGTCCTCCCTGGGGATTGCTGTTCACCCCGTGATCTCTGCCCCCACCCAGCCTGTGCTCTCCCTCCAGTGTAGTAAGCCTTTCCCCTCCCTAGTCCATGCTGACTGCATCTCTGCCTCAGGTCGCTGGGCCCTCCTTGTCTGCTCCCCTCCAGGTGATGAGGCTGACATCTATTTCCCTCTTAGCTGGGTTCTGGGACCTTCTACCCCATCACAGCTATGGGCTCCCTGGCCCTTGCACGGCACGCGGGCGCCTTCAGGGGTCTAGTGCCCTCCCCAGCACCTGCTGTCATGGCTCTGCATCCCCGTGTCCCTGTCCACAGGTGTCGGTGCTGACCGGCATCATCAAGATCAGCCTGAAGACACTGCTGGAGTGCGTGCGGCTGCGCACCTTCGGGCGCTTCGGGCTGCAGCAGGTGCAAGTGGACTGCCACTTCCTGCAGCTCTACCTGTGGCGCTTCGTGGCTGATGAGGAGCTTGTGCACCTGCTGCTGGACGAAGTGGTGGCTTCAGCTGCCCTGCGCTGCCCGGACCCAGTGCCCATGGAACCCAGTGTCGTTGAGGTCATCTGTGAGCGCGGCTAGGCTCCGTCACGGCCATACCCGGGCTTGCCCAGTCGCCCCAATCCGCCCATCCCCTGGTCTCCTGCCCCGGCGGCCCTTCCCTCAAGCTCTGCCTACTGCCTAATAAAGTCGCGCTGCCTCCTCCTCTCTGTCGCTTGCGGGGAGGCGGGGCGGGACTTGGAGGACTGGGGTGGAGCTGTGAGCCTGCCTGAGACTGCAGAGGCGGCTTTGGAGGTGCTCACGTTGGTCTCGCCCCCGAGAGCCGATTGGCTGACCCGCTGGGCCCAGGATGGGCCGGGGGCGTGTCCATTTAAAGACCTCAGGACAAAAGCGGTCGCTGTCTGCTGCCCAGACAGGTGCAAGCCCAGCTGGGCTCGGTCCTCCTCGGCAGTGAGCCCATCTGGGGGATGGGGTGGGCTGTGTTTCCTTGACAGACGTTTGAGAGGTTCCAACCCCCAGCGCAGCGACCATGGCCCCTCCTCAGGGCTCTCGGGCCCCGCTGGAATTCGGAGGACCCTTGGGTAATGGGGCAGAGAGGGGGTACTTAAGGCCTGAGACTTAGAGGGAGAACTGGAGGGTTGAGCTGTGAACAGGGATCTGAGGGTGAAAGACTTTGCGGGGTGTCGGGGGGCAGTGGGATCTAGGGATTTGCAAGGGAGTGTTGGGAGAAGGGGCTGCAGAGCCGGGGATTTGTGCAGTGGAGCACTAGGCCGACTAGGGGAAATAGGAGCGGAGTCCTCGAGGGGAGCAAGATAGAAGTCAGAGAACGGGGCCAAGGGCTGAGAACCGGATATGGAAGAAGGCAGTGGGAACGCCGAGGGAGCCCTGGATACGAAAGGGTGCCTGTGGGGGTCAGGGAGAGCCGGAGAACGGCCCCCGGACACGATCGCCCCCTTCCCCAGGCGCCGCGGCGCTGATGCTGCTGCTCCCGGTCACTATGTTCCACCTGCTACTGGTGGCCCGCTCGGGCCCGGCGCGCCTCCTGGGCCCACCCCCCTACCTGCCGGGACTGGAGGAGCTGTGGAGCCCTTGGGCGCTGCTGCTCTGTCTCACCTGGCTCGGCCTGCAGGCGGCGCTCTACCTCCTGCCGGCGAGCAAGGTGTGGCCTCAGCTCGCGAACGCCGGGGGAGGCGGCGGAGGGCGGGGGCTCGGGGAGAAGGAAGGGCCCCCTCAACCCTTATCAGAACCGCTTTGTGCCCGCAGGTGGCTGAGGGGCAGGAATTGAAGGACAAGAGTCGACTGCGCTACCCCATTAACGGTGCCTGGGGGCTAGGTCCTTGCGTGGAGCTGCGAGTTTGGGGGGTGGAGCCCCAGGCCCAATGGGAAGGTCATGGAGATGTGACCGCGACCCCATACTCTTATTTTGCGCCTCTTTTACACCTAGGACAGACAGAGGGTTTCATTGATTCTCTCCACACCCCTCCTTCCTCCATTCCTAGCACTTGCTGCTACTCAGAGAAGTGGCTGAGGTGACCCTCCCAGAGCCAAAGTGTCAGATTACTGGCTAGGTCTGCAACCTCCCTGGGCTTTAGGTTGTGTGTGTGTGTGTGTGTGTGTGTTTAGGGGTGGGGGGAGGCGGAGGTGGAGGGTCTCAATCCCAGGACTCGCCATGTGCTGCGGTTCAGGTTTCCAGGCCCTGGTGCTGACAGCCCTCTTGGTGGGCCTGGGGGTGTCAGCCGGGCTGCCCCTGAGCGCGATCCCGGAAATGCTCTTGCCCTTGGCATTTGCGGCCACCCTCACCGCCTTCATCTTCAGCCTCCTTCTATATCTGAAGGCTCTGGTAGCCCCTGCCTCAGCCCTGGCGCCTGGAGGGAACTCAGGTGAGAGGAGACCCAGTCAGGTAAGGATAGAGGCAGATGGGGGGGCTGGCTTGCACCTTCACCCTCCTTTATTCTCCAGGCAATCTCATCTACGACTTCTTCCTGGGACGGGAGCTCAACCCACGCATCTGTTCCTTTGACTTCAAATATTTCTGCGAACTGCGGCCTGGCCTCATAGGCTGGGTATGCTGGGCATGACTAAGTGGGCCTCCAACCAGGGGGAGGGGTGGGATGGGTGAGCAGTGCCTGGGCAGGGCAGGGCCAAAATTGTGCTGACATGTCGTTAATCATTCCACAAATATTTGTTGAGTTCATCATGTGCTCAAGCACTGCTCCAGGTACTGGGAAACAAAAGAAAAACATAGTTACAGGGAAGAAAGAAAAAAAAGTCTGTCTTCATGAAGCCTACATTCTAATAGGAATAAAATATGTCATGTCAGGGGATGCTACGAGGAAAAAGCACAGAGGGAATTAGGAGAGACCATTTTAAATAAAACCATCAAGTGTAAAATCTATTTTGAAGAGATGATTCTAGAGGTCTTGTGCTGCTAGAGGTCAGAATGGTGCAGAATTTCAAACTCATCAGTGGACTTAGCAACCTAGCCATCGTTGGTTGCCTTGACAACAGGCCAACTGTGTTTTTTGTTTATAATCACGCATACTGGTCTATGGTCACGATTTCCTGAAGCAAGTCTTGGGCAAGGTCCCCATCACCCTGGAAACTGCTTCATCCAGAGGCGGGAGGAATGCTGAGTGCCCATCAGGGGTCTGGATCCTGACCTTTGAGGCTATTTCCTCATGTGTGAAATGGAGTAAGAGCTTCCACCCAAGATTATGGTGAGGATTAGAATTGGTAGCCTGACTGACAGCACCAAGCCCACTGCTACCTGAATGGGGGTGCTCAGTATAGATTCGATGCCAGCTAGTCATTCATGAGCACTCAGTGTGGCCAAACACACCGTGCTGAGCACTGCACACACATTCCGGCCATGATTACCTCCATTTTCTACGTGGAGGTGGGAAAGGAGGGTGAGCTTTAGAGAGGGTGAGCAGCTTGCCCAGGTAGCAAAGCTGAGATTCAAAACCAGGTCAGATTTAACTCTCAAGCCTGCAGTGTCCAGTTGCTCCCTATGCTGCTCTCCTGAAGGGAACACTGCAGGACAAGGCAAGGAAAAACAGGTCAGGAGGTGGACAAATGCAGTCTCTCTGCCCCTGGGGACATGGCTGGAGCCACTCAACACAGGCCTGGACAGTTAGCAACGGAGAGCTGAGACGGGACAGGCTGGCCGCTGCCTTTCCAGGCACCGTCACCTTTGTAGAAGTGGACTGGGGATGGACTGCCCTGTTCACCCTCCGCCTAACCCCTAGGTCCTCATCAACCTGGCCTTGCTGATGCAGGAAGCAGAACTTCGGGGGAGTCCCTCACTGGCCATGTGGCTGGTCAATGGCTTCCAGCTACTGTATGTGGGTGATGCCCTTTGGTACGAGGTGAGGCAGGACAGGGCCGGGGAGGCAGGAGAGGGTGCCTGAGGACTTTGCGGGGACTAAGCCAGTGTGTCTGGGTCCTGTTTCTGCAGGAAGCAGTCCTGACCACCATGGACATCATCCATGATGGGTTTGGCTTCATGCTGGCCTTTGGGGACCTCGCCTGGGTACCTTTCACCTACAGCCTGCAGGCCCAGTTCCTGCTATATCACCCACAGCCTCTGGGGTGGCCCCTGGCCTCATTCATCTGCCTCATCAATGGTCAGTGGGGAAGGAGCAGCATTCCCCTTCCCTCTTTCATTATTTATTGAGCACCCCTTGGGTAGGTGCCAAGCCTCACATGCTTCTTTAAAGCTAAGGGCTGGGTCCTCGGTCGCCTGGCAGACTGAGTCTAGGCTGTGGGTAGTTGTTCAGGGTCAGATGGAAGGCCCCTGACTGCCTGCTCATGCTTTCCCCCAGCTGTTGGTTACTACATCTTCCGTGGAGCCAATTCTCAGAAAAACACCTTCCGAAAGAATCCTTCTGATCCCAGAGTGGCTGGTGAGCTGGGTTTCTTGGGTGCCATGAGTGAGGTGGGGCAGCTGGATTTCCAAGGGTTCCCCCATCCCGCTACGTGTCTTTCTCCAGACCTTGAGACCATCTCTACAGCCACAGGGCGACGGCTGCTGGTGTCCGGGTGGTGGGGTATGGTCCGCCATCCCAACTACCTTGGAGACCTCATCATGGCTCTGGCCTGGTCCTTGCCATGCGGTGAGTGATTTGAGGGGCCACAAGTGTGTGTGTGGGGGGCCAAGGTAGAGGATGCCCAGTCTGGGTGCGGAATGGAGAACAGGGCTGCACCCCAGTGGAGGGAGTAATCAGGGAGCTGGGGATGCACTCAGGCGTGGCTGGGGCAGACCTCTGCAACAGCCTAGCATGCCGGCTCTCCCTGCAGACTTTAGCCCTTTCAGCACTGAGCTGATGCCCCCGTGAGCCATGAGCGGTGGAGTTTGTGAACGGGTAGGCTGGCTGAGTGGTCAGAAAAACCCCTCTCCCCACAGGGGTGTTCCACCTGTTGCCCTACTTCTACTTCCTCTACTTCACTGCGCTGCTGGTGCACCGTGAGGACCGGGATGAGCGGCAGTGTCTGCAGAAGTACGGTCTGGCCTGGCACGAATACTGCCGGCGTGTGCCCTACCGAATCGTGCCCTACGTCTACTGAAGCAGCTCCAGACACCCCAGGTTGGGGCACGTGCCCGCCCAGCTGCCAGCACACTCGGCACCAAGAAGCCTGGACGCACCTGAGACACAAGGGCCTGTACTCTACCCTGAGCTCCAAAACACTGGGATGAACAGCCTGATAGGTGGCTGGAGCAAGGGGGAAATGAAGCCAGTGCTCCAAAATGGAGTGGGTGTGTAAGGGGGAGGGTGCTGCTCTTCCTCCTTAGATAAACAGCTGGAATCCTTGGTGCTGCTTCTCTCCCTTTCTGGGCCAGGCTGTTTAAAGACTGGCTGGGTCAGCCGCTAGAGGAGAAGCTGACAGGTAGTTTGTGGGCCCAAGAGTCTGGGGGACGGTGGCACAAGAACCACCACTCAGAAATGGACACTGGCGACAGGGCACAGCGGTCACAGCTTTATTAATGACAAAAGGTTCAGCTGGGGAGCTCCTCAATGAGAGTCCTCCGGGCAGGTGGCAGGGGGCCTCCCCAAAGCTGCTCCAGCTCCCCCGTGAGGGCTGCCACCTCCTCGGCCGCCACAGTGTGAGCTCGGTGGGCCGTGGCACAGTCTAGAGCCAGGGGTGTGAGGGCGTCCTCATTTTCGTTGGTCCAAGACAGAAGGAACTGGCATTTCTTTCGGGCTCGGTAGAGGCGATCTCGTTCTTCGGGGGCCACAGCTTGTTTCCGGGCCCGGCCCAGGGTCTGCGTCGGTCCCCCAGCGCTGCCAGCGTGTAGCTTTTCTGGTTGGTAGGGCCCTCACCCAGCAGGATGCGGGCAGCCTCGCGCATGGCACCCCGTGTGCCTAGAGGTCCGGGGGGATGCTCGCCTGCTTCCAGCACATGAGCTGCGGCCTGCAGGGCTTCCTCGGCAGAGGCGAAGACCTGCTGGGCGCCCAGGGCTCCGGAAACGCCGAGCAATGTGGCACAGAAGTCCGAGAGCAGCGCCTCGTCGCCGCCGTGATACAAGGCCAGAGTGTGTGCGTAGGCAAACAGCACGTTGGGCAGCTGGAAGCGTACGAGCGGCGACGTCCGGCCCCTGCTCAGGCTGGCTAGCGCGGGGATCCGGGTGGGCACGGCAGGAGGGCAGGCCCCGGGGAGGTCTCCAAGAACCGGCTCGACGGCCGCGGGCTCATCCCTCACGGGTTCCGGCGGCATCCTCGCGGGGGAGGGCTCCAGTTCCTCGGCATCACCTAGCTCCTCCAGAAGCCGCGGCCCGGCCCCGCGACCCCACCACCAAGGCCGCCACGGAGGCAGCAGCCGCCCGGCCTCGCCTCGGCTCAGCAGCCGCTCGAAGGCCACCTTCTCGGCCGGGGCCAGCCGCTCCCAGAGTCCTGAGAGGGCTCCGGGCGCCGGGCCAGGCCTGAGGCCTGCGTCCCCGGGCTCATCCTCGGTCTCACGTTGCTGACGCAGCCGGCGCAGGGCGGTGGCCAGGCGGCTGGGCGAGGCGCTGCGACCGCGCAGTTCTCCCAACACCTGGTCACGGTAGAACTCTTCGGCGCAGCTGCCATGCGCCCGGTAGCAGCGCAGCGAGCAGTAGGGCACGTTACAGCGAGGGCAGGTGTAGCGAGCCGGCTGGGCCTCCCCAGTGGGGCAGAAACCACAGGGCCCGGCCGGCTCCATGGCAACTAGCGCAGCACACAGCCAGGGAACGCACACGCGCCGCAGATCGGAAGTTTCCGGCGCTTCTCGGCTACTTCCGCCTCTTTGCGGGGCCGACGGAGCGCTTAGTCAAGCCCTTCTCGGCAGTTTCCGGCCGCATTCGGAGGTCAAGCCACGCCCCCCACTTGACCCGAGATACGGCACAGGAGCTGTTGGTGAGGTAGCCCCGCCCTGAGCGGTGGGAGCGTAGGAAAAGGGCGTCTGCCGGGAGCTTGGTCGGTACCAGCCCGCCCCCTAGTGGTTGCTTTTAGCATCATAAAGCGCTTTGGCAAAACCCAATCTTGACTAAACTTGAAGGACAGGGAAGCCTGGCGTGCTGCTGTCCTTGGGGTTGCAGGGCGACTGAACTGAACTGACCTACTCTAGGCCACTAACTGTGCCAAGTTGATGGGAGATGAGGCGTCCCTGCGCTGGAGGGGCGGCCATCCTACTAGGGAAGAATGGAAGGAGAGTGAAAGGAAGACCAGGGAGGGGTACTTAGACTGTGTGTTGGGGGCATTTCCCTTCTTGAGGAAGCAACATTAAAATTTTTGAGCTCCTCCCTAACTTCCAAAGAAAATACACCGAAGAGCAAAATGAGATGGGGTACTTGTCCTAATGGAACTGAGTTTGTGGTAGATTGGGGGTGATGACTCACCAACTGTGCCAAAATCTATGAAGCCTCGATTTATGGCACCCCTGAAAGCTCTGGTTCTTTGGTGCCTCAGCTTACTCATATCCAGTCCCATAACTAGTCAGTTCTACCTTTAAAATTCCTTGTCTTTACCTCAATATGGATCATCTATTTCCCTACCAAGATCTGGATGAATTTGAAAAGTCTGCTCATTTTTGCAACCCCCCGTTCCCAGGTGTCGCTGGGGTTTTTCAGGCAAGAGTACTGGAGTGGGTTGCCATTTCTTTCTCCAGGGGATCTTCCCGACCCAGGGATCCTGGGTCTCCCGGATTGCGGGCAGACGCTTTACCGTCTGAGCCACCAGGGAAGTGTGTTCCCAGGTGTCCCTAGTGGTAAAGAATCCGCCTGCCAATGCAGGAGACGCAAGAGACCAGGTTAGGAAATGGCAACCCACTCCAGTAGTCTTGCCTGGAAAACTCTTAGGACAGAGGAGTCTGGCAGGCTCCAGTCCATGGGGTTGCAAACAGTCGGACATGACTGAGCCACAGTGCACACCACACCCACACTACCCCTGGTGGTCTAAACTACTTGTTCTTCAATTAGATGACACCAGCCTAACTGGTTTCCTTTTGCCAGCCTTCCAGAACTCAGCCAGAGAAAGCAGATCACAAGTCACAATCCAGCAGGCCCTTACTTTAAAACCCTGACCTGCACTTGGACTGAAACCACACTCCTCTCCACATCTGACAAGACCCTGCAGGATCTGCTACACACCAGCAGAGTTTTCTCAGCTGAAATTCACCAGCTCACCACTTAATCATTTCCTGTTTAAGGTCTCACATATCCCGAGACCTTCCTAGCTAGTTGTCTATGCACCACTCACTCCCTCTTTGATTACAGCACCCTGCTTACTTTCTTGTAACTAGTTTTCTTGCTTTCCTCACAAGAAACTAAACTCTTAAAGAGATGGGGCCAGTGTCTTTCTAGAAAGCTCACTATAAAGGACAAAGATAGCCAGTACATTTATGCACTTTTCTAGATGGCAGGAGCTGATCTAAACACTTTATATCCTGTAATCCTCAAAAGCAACTCTCAAGAGAAGATGGCAAGGACTTCCCTGGTGGTCTAGTGGTTAAGACTCAACACTGCCAATGCAGGGGGCTCTGGTTCAATTCTTGGTCAGGGAACTAGATCCCTGATGGTGCAACCAAAGTTCCCCATGGAGCTACAAAGATCTGGGAGATGATGGCAGTGGACTTCTCTGGCAGTCCAGTGGTTAGGACTCAGTGCTTTCACTGCTGGACCTGGATTCGAGCCCTGGTTGCCAAATCCTGTAAGCTGCATAACACAGTAAAAAAAAAAAAAAAAAACAGCCAGCCAGCCAGTGAATAAATGGAACAAGGATCCAGACTCTAGACAGTCCTAAGTCTAGAGCCCAAGGTCCTTACCCCATAGTATGCTGTATCCCAAGAACCATGAAGTTCAAAAACCTTAGCAGAATGAAGAATGTGTATGCATGTTTCTAGGAAACTTTAATCAGCTCCAGATAACTCCACTTCTGGAAACACTGAACCCATCAACCAAGCAACCTCACCTGTGAAGTCTATGATTAGGTTAGCAAGGCCAGTCAAGAAATCACAACAAATGATCACTGCGGTGCCAATATGATCTGGCAGCACCTTCTAGAGCTAGGGTAGACTAGATTCCTGACCTGGGCTCCAGGAAGGCCACACCTATTCCAAGTTCAGAGAAACACTCGACTGATATTCCCCAAAGGGCTGGCCTCTGTGGTTACCAATTTTCACAGGAAGTTTTTTAAAAGCATGTTTGCCACTCTCCCACTCCCGTCCAGTCGCTGAGAGTTCACAATGCCAGGAAACCAAAGTGAGGCCTGTTCATACCACTAGCCCCAAAAACCACATCATTCCCTCAGGCCCTGGAAATGAAGATGAAACAATGGTATGATTGGGTTAAGTGGCTTTATTAGAGAAAGCGAAAATTACAGAGGACTTAAGAGTTAGCATTAGGGCCCTTCTTCTTGCCAAAGGTGGGCACAACATTGACAAAGCGCCGGTTGTACTGCATACGCCTCTTGGCCCTGCCCGTCTTCTTCTTCTTCTTCTCTTGCTTGGCCACCTGGGAAAAGGGAGGGATGATCAGGCCTAGGCTGCCTCTTCTAGGCCTTCCCTCTGGCTCATTGCCAATAACGAAGAACCCAAACAGGGCAAGAGCCCAGGGTTTTGGCTTCGGTGTGCCAGAAAATACGAAATCCAACCACCACCACCAATACTGTCACTTACCTTGGGAGTCTGACCTCTCACTTTCCCAGCACGGGCCAGGGAACCATGGACTTTACCTGTAGTAGGAAAGGAGGACAGCAAGCAGTTAGAACAAGAAGGCACCACCAAGCAAAATCTGTTCTCCCTCCCTCCAACTTAAGCTTTTAAAGGCAAGATGGGCCCAAGAGGAAACGAAAACCAAATCATAAGAGATTTGAACTCTGACCAAGAATGTCTAGTCTGGTACTTCTGCAGTGCCACTTCAGAATTTTCTAGCTCCTGACTTTAAACAAGACCTAAGGAAGCTTCGGGAGATAGTGAAGGACGGGGAAGCCTAGTCTGCTGCAGTTCATGGGGTCGCAAAAAGGACACAGTTAGCGACTGAACGACAAAGAGCACTTTAGTGATCTGGTCTAACGACCTAGTTTTAGCGAGGAAACTAGGAACCAGACAAGGGTCTATCTGGTAAGTGACCGAAACAGAACTACACTCTGGCTCGGTCTCCCGTGGACCGCTCAAAAGTTCCTTCTGAGGGAGGTAAACAAGAACCACCCTGATTGAGGACACACTCTACATCCATAAGATTACAGGCGGTTCCAAAGACAGTCCTCCCCAACTCACCTCCAAGCATGCGGCCGGCTACTTCCAAAGTACTGAGAGCCTCCACCCCACACTGGCCCAGAGTAGCCTCATCCTCTAGGGGCGTGCCAGCCAGGAGCAGAACTTGATCTTCTGGAGCGATGCCCTCCAACGAAGCTACATGAGCCTATGGAGAAAAACAAGGTTCAGCGTTCCCGCAAGGAGCGAGGATGAAGAACACACGCAAAAAACCAGAGGGCACCAGGGAGTCTTACCTTGATTTGGGCGACCGTCTCCTGGCCGGTCACCTCGAGAGTGTGTAGATCCTGGGCGCGGACAAAGAGCTGCATGTTGGCGACTGAAAAAAGATAGGGAGGGGTGGTTTCTAAGAGAAGAAATACTCTGGGAGAGGGGAGGATCGGTAAATGGGTGGGTGGCCGGGGACGGATGCGCAGAGTAATAGGTGGTCTCGGGGTCTCACGTGGGTAAGGCCCGAACTGCCAGGGAGGACCGACAGGAATCAGCCCCAAGAACAGTCCCTCGTTTCCTGTTTTTTCCGCGTCTTCTAACCTCGAGGCCAATCGGCTATTAAGTCCTTCCGATCCACCCGTTGCCCAACTCTCACCTAGATCGCGGACACCGCTGCCGCTACCGCGAAGATGGAGTCGAGAAAGAGGAAGGAGCGAGGAACGCACGTCCTCTCCGCCTGCTGCGTGCGACGTCACTGAGGAGCGACCGCCACGGCCTCTGATATTTGTACCGCCCGAAGCCGTTCTGGCTCCGCCTCTTTAGGACTGCGCAGGCGCCTTCTCGGTCCGGGGGGGCGGGGCGAACAGGAAGGGGCGGGGCGAACAGTAAGGGGCGGGACCAGGCTGATTGCGCACGCAGTAAGCTAGTTAGGGGACAGTTTAAGATGGCGGCGGCTACATTTCGGTTTGTGCTGCGGGGCTGGAGGATCGGTGTCCCGCCGGGCTGCGGATTACGGCGACTGGTGAGAGAGCTGATCCTGGAGCTGGGGGGCAGAGGGCTAGGTGTGAGGCTCACTGTGTGCCTTATAATCTAAAAACTGCGCCCCTCCCTAGGGGGCACTTTTCTGGAGCTCAGATACAAGATTGACAGAGAAGGTTGCAGGGCCTGGAGTGCGTTTCCGAATGTGGGGCTTGAAATATGATTGGAGGACAGCTTGAATTAATTAAATTAACAGGATTGAAACATGATTGGAGGACAGCTTAAGTTAATTAAATTAACAAGATTGAAATATGATTGGAGGACAACTTGAGTTAATTAAATTAACAAGATTGAAATATGATTGGAGGACAACTTGAGTTAGTTAACAGGACAGCTTGAGTTAATCAGCACATCCGACTCTCGCTGCCTAGTTTTTTTTTTTTTTTCTTTTTTTGGCTGCCTCCTTTTTTTTTTTGAAGAAGCCGTTCCAGAGGTTGAAGATTGGCCCCAGATCATTGGCGACACTTTTGGGAACCTAGGACTCAAGATATATAGGCCGCTTCATCTTTTCATTCTCACTGTAACCCTGGGAGCCCTAGCTTTCTGTGGGGAGAAGTATGGAAGGACAGACTGTAATGTGACCTTAGGTATATTGTTTGCTAATGTCTTTATCAGTCTTGGATATACAAAGGAGGTAGTAAAACTCCTAACATGTTGAATTAAAAGAATTAAGTGAAACAGTACCCCTAAGCACTTAGTGCCTGTTGTGTCCAAATGAATTTGAGCGTGAAATGTTCCAGGTGAGGGAAGATCACTTCAGATGAGTGTGAGTGGGAAATTATCACGATTGCTGAAAGTCCCTAACCCAGAGGTAGAATATTTCAGTAGAATCTTCAGAGTAAACTAACGTATTGAAAAATGCCGGATTGGTCAGAGCTAGGGTTACTCGTCTTTCCAGAGGTATACACACACTTCTTATTTGAATCCCACAAAAATCCTGAGAGGCAGGCCCTTCTGAGTTCCTGACTTGTACCCTTTGTTGTTCAGTCGCTAAGTAGCCAAGTGTGGACTGCAGCACACACCAGGCTTTGCTGTCCTTTACTATCTCCTGGAGTTTGCTCAGATTCATGTCTATTGAGTCCGTGGCACTCACCATCATATCCTCAGCCTTGTACCCTGAGGGTAGCCCTGTACCCTCAGCCTTGTACCCTGCAGCCTGGCAAACCCAAGTCTGGTGCTTTCCTACCTCCTGACCCCAGGAAAGGAGTAGCAGCACAGTGAGTGGCCTTTTATTTATACTATTTAAACTCCAGCCTTTTATTTATACTATTCTCTTTGCCTGAAATGTTTTCTTTTTCTACTTAACTGAAGTTCTGCCAGCTGATGGAGAGATTTTTTTTTTTTTTTGTCTCAGAGCCAGACCCAAGGGACTCCTGATTACCCCCGCCGCTTCCTGGAGTCTGTGGATGAATACCGTTTTGTGGAGCGCCTGTTACCCCCCACCAGCATCCCAAAGCCCCCAAAGCACGAACATTATCCCACTCCTTGTGGTTGGCAGCCCCCTAGAGGTGAGCTGGGTGATGGGGATAGCTTGAAGGCTGCAGGGAAACATCCCCTTCCCTAGTGGTCTGTCTGCCCTGGCCCAGGCTCTCGACTCCCCAGAGGGTTATATTGAGATCACTTAGAGCTGACATCTTAGGTTCAACAAAGGGCCGGGGATTGGATACCTGTTTTAGTAGGACCCATCCAGTCACTACTGGGGTGAGGTCTTCTCATGTGGGAAAAGGAAGCATAGAGAGATGACCCAAAAACTTCCACCCCGGCCATAACTGAGAACATGGCTTGGGAGTTGGGCAGTTCTGTGTCCAAGTTTGGTTTTGCCATGCATTGCCAGTATGATCTAGTTGCTTAGCTTCTCCCAACCTTAGTTTCAGGAAAATAGAGATCATCTGCTCAGCACATTAAAGTGCATTGTGCAGAGCTCGGCCTATGCTAGGTATTCGGTTCTTGTAAATCGCCATCCCTTTGTGCCAGATTGATTTTAGCCTCCCTGACCTAGTGGAGAAGGGCAACAGTTGGCTCCAGAGGGGGACCCAAAGATCCAGGGAGGCATAGCCCCGACTTCATTTCTTCTCTAGCACCTGCTGGTGCCAGGCCTGTGCTGGGCCTCGAGGTACCAGTGTGGACACGCTGATCCTGGCACTAAACTTACGGAAAGAGCGGGTCTCCTGATCTGAAGTCTGGAGGTGGCTTTGCCGTTGTGTTCACTGAACCCCTTCACACCGAGGAGAAAGGCGAGGTGAGAGGAAGTCTGAGGACATTTGACTTATCCCTGTCCCTCTCTGTCACAGACCCCCCACCCAACCTGCCCTACTTCGTGCGGCGCTCTCGGATGCACAACATCCCAGTCTATAAGGATATCACACATGGAAACCGTCAGATGACTGTGATCCGGAAGGTGGAGGGGGACATTTGGGTAAGTGGGTGGGTAGGTCAGGGTCCAATTCTGACCTTTCAGGGCTGAAGGGACAGGAGCCTCTGGAGAGAAGGATCTCCTTACCAGGCCTGATCCGTCATCTTCCCCCAGGCCCTGCAGAAGGATGTGGAAGATTTTCTGAGCCCACTGCTGGGGAAGACACCTATCACCCAGGTCAACGAGGTGACCGGTACCCTTCGGATCAAGGGCTACTTTGATCAGCAGCTCAAAGCCTGGCTCCTGGAGAAGGGCTTCTGATGCCCAGCTGAGCAGCCTCTGTGACAGCATCCCCCTCAGACTGGAGCCCAGGAGGAGGGAGGAGGCTGTTGGAAAACAAAGAAAGAGGGGGTACAGAGACCAGGCCTGAGGGCTTTTGGAGCAGGCCTTGCATGCATAAAGGAGGAAATGAGACTCTGTATGGGTATCAGCACTGGGGGAGAGCTAACATTGGAGACGCACCAGAAACAGCCAAGCTTGAGGGGAGTGTTAATTGCCTCCCTGCCCAACTTTGGCGTGATCCTGTTCTCCCTTCATTGGAGCTCCTTGACTTTAGCCACTCAAGCTTTAGAGGTTGTTGACTGCTCCTCTCTTGAAAGCAATAGCCCAGCGTGCTTTACTGGAGGGTAGCCCGGGGCAGATCCATTGGGCACATTTCTTCCTTGGCCCACAGACATTCACTGCTGCAAAAAATCCTTGAGCCCTTCTTCTAGGTCAGACCTGGCTTGGTACAGGCTACAGAGAACCCACGGTGACTCAGACACAGATCCTGGAAGGTCTTCAATTCCAAGTGCCATGCACGTCAGACCCTGGGCTCATTCCTTTTACCCATGGAGAGGTAAAAAGTGGCCTCCATCTCATTCTGTATTAGAGTTGGACCTGACTGGGTTTCTAGCTCCAGGAAGCTAAGTGATCAGCTGGCCTGCAGGGCTCCTTGAGAGTTCCTGGCGCAGCCCACAGCCATCCCTCTCAGGTTGCTGACCTGGTATCAAGGCTGGACAATGTACTTGAGGCAGGAGGATACTGACCTTTTGTCCCTATTGTCCTATCTTGCCTCAGCCAGGGAACCTTCACACTTGCCTCACCTTGGGAGTCCAAAAGGCTAGAGACCTGAGATCCCACCCCACCCCCACCCCAGGATCAGGCTGCCTCAAGACAGGATTCAAAGCATGGCTCCCCTACTTGCTCTGACCTCAAGCAAGGTAGTTACCCTCTCTGGGGTTCAGTTTTTTCATAGGTAAAATGGGTATATCTTCCGAAGACCTTAACAATTCAACACTGTGCCCAGGGACAGTACTGCCTTATATAAACCCGCAGATTCCAGGCTACTCTCAAGGCTACAACCTGAGTTTAGAAAAGGGAGTGTGGCACACCAGTCCTATCACACCAGTTCCACCAGTCATTAATGCAAGTTTTTATTTGGCTGTATATACAATTTAAGCTATTAAAATTTGTACAATATTTACAAATTAAATAATCATCTGAAACTGTCTCCAGCAACTCTTGTAACATAAAACCAAGGGGAAAAAGACAGGGCAGGCAAGGCTTTGGCTCCTGTGGGCCCTACCTGGCCCAGAGCCTTTTCTAAACTGGAAAGAGGAGGAGCTCAGCACTCCTGCTTCCCTTTCCTGGGGGTCAGGTATTCCAATTCAAAATTTAAGCCAGAAGACAGCAAGGAAGTAACTCCCATTCTTCTAAACTCAAAAATTCTGCAAGTTAAGAAGTGGCCTTTCCATAGGTTCTGAGGCTTGCAGTGGTTCAGAATCAGACACATGAGCTCTCAGCCTAGAGTGAGGCTGCCCGGTCCCTGCTGGGTGAGACCAGAGTCTCACCTTAAACAAACTACAGGGAGAAAAGGGCCCAGGGGGGAGGGGCAGAGCAGGGCCCCTCGGTGCTGTTGCCTGCCCCTCCACCCCCAGATACTCCTTTCCCTGAGTTGTGTGGTTGCCATTAAGACATGGAAGTGCCACGGGGCACAAAGGGCACAGCAGACCACCGCAAAGAGCTTCTGGAGAGTTTAGGTAGGAAAAGAGGTTAGGTACCAGTCTTGGTGGGCAGGCCCAGGAGCAAGTTCCTGGCCTGCCTCCAGCCCCTTGAGTCCACATTCGGGAGCAGGAGCTAATACTGTTCGGCACTGCAGCGTGACTCCACACATAAGGGGGGCTCAGAAGGGCTGCCCCTTCTCCCAGAAGGGCATTGGGGGGTCAGAGGGCGTCTCAGATGCTGCACCTTTCTGCCTTCACGGGCCCAGCAGAATACAGGGCTGAAGGGTTGGAGAGGAAGCCTGCAAGTGACCCCAAATCCCCGTGGCTGCCAGGGGACTTTAAGGGCTGGCGTCAGCTGGGGCCTCCAGCCTCTTTCCACTTGGTCTAGGGTGCCCCTCCTCCGCCTCAGAGCTGGGGGTAACTACTCCCTGGTACAGGTAGGGAGGGAGCTGGCACTTGGTGGCAGGATGTGTCCCAGCGAGGGCTGCTCGAGGGGGCAGGTCAAGACTGGGGTGTTGTCAGTGGGCAACAGGGGACTCCAGCTTTTGTAGGCGGCGGCGGCGCAGCTCCGCTGCATCAGGCTCCCCATCTTCAGGCAGATCCTCAGTGCCTGCTGACTCAGGAGCTGGGGACAGAGAGGTCCAGAAGTGGAACCCAGACAAGGCCCCTGGCCCACTCCCCGGGGGCTCACCACAACTACCTGAAGGCTTCTCAGGTTCAGGGGCTGGTGGGGAGGCTCCTGGGGATGGGGTGGTGGCCTCAGAGCTGGGGATGCTGGTGGAAGAGGTGGGAGCAACAGTGCTAGGGGCAGCCTCCTCAGTGGGGTTAGCTGCGGTGGCAGGCCGGGGGGGCCTAGGAAGAGAAGGGAGGAGAGGAGGGCGTGGCACCTTGGCCTGAGTAGACAGACTGCACTCGGTGCGCCTGGCGGGTGAAGTCCAGCACCGAGATCACCAGCGGACGCCAGTGAACACGTGTTGCATGACTCCTTGGAATTCTGTACCACAGACCGTAAACCACGTACAGGCAGGGACTGCGGGCCGCGTTCACTGTTATACTGCCGAGTCCCCATCTGAGGTACCAGGCACCTTCCAGACCAACTAAGACAGTCCCCTGAATAACCCACAAAGCACACGAGTCTCAGACTCAAGCTCCCCTCCAAGTCTGTACTGACATTGCTGGGTACCAAGCACTCTGTACATGTTCCCTGCGAACAGGAATTAGAACACCTCTATTCAAATAAGGTAACGAAGGTCACAAAGTGAGTGATAGGACTGGGACTTAAACTTGGGCCAAGCTAGCTCCAGGTGACTTTATCTGCTATCTCAGATCAAGGGCAGTGATTCCCAGTCAAAGTGTCACCCTGTGTCAAGAGAGGCTGTACATGATAAAACTGAAGTACCAGGAATTATGAGTAATTGACTTTAGGAAAGTGTAAAGGAACAAGATTCAGGTCAGCTCTTGAATAAACCCCACTTCTCCATAGATCCAGACAGGCCTTGTGCAGGGGCAGGATAAAAAGACACCAAGAACCCTGACACCTTGGGTGTGCCTACAGGTAGAATGCCTGAATCAAAGGGTGGCAGGAGAAAAAGGCCGAAAACCACCACTGGGGCCTTCTCTTGGCAGCTCCACACCCCTGCCGCCCATCCTGGCCCCAGGTGTGGACGTACCCCAGGGAGGCAAGCACGGTGAGGTACTGGTTGATCTGCAGCATGGCGGCATCCAGCAGCGTGTGGATGTTGCGCAGGCTCTGTAGCCGGGCCTCCAGGTGCTGTCGCTCGTGGCCTTCCAGAGCCCGCAGCTCCTCTGGGGTCAGCCCAGCAAAGCCTGCAGGAGGCACAGGCATGGGGGGGAAGGCTGAAGGGAGAGAGAGAGTCTCAGCCTGGGCCTGACACCTCCCCACCTCCCCAAACCACCCCTGGAGAGGCCCCACTTACCAAAGGGGGGAGGCAGCGGCATGCCCATCCAAGGAGGGGGGAAGGGGAAGCCGGGGGCAGGGCTGGCCTCCGAGGAGGAGGCAGGGCCAGGTGCCGGGGCAGAGGCAGCAGCAGCGGCTGTGGTTGTGGCTGCTCCACTGGGCCGAGAAAGGGCGGCTGAAGAGCAAGAACAGGAAGTCAGCAAGTGTTGACGGGCCTCTGCTTCCCTTGCTTCCATCCCCTGGCTGATGTACCAAAGG
>SJXQ01006826.1:278573-328370 GCA_006408695.1 Aepyceros melampus
TCCATACGGCAGGTGGGGCAGGTCTGCTGCCGCTGGAACCAGGAGCGCAGGCAGCTGGGGGTCAAGACCAGGCAGTGGTTGGCAGGTCCCTGGGATTCTGCTTCCCAGAGCCACCCGTGATGCCCAGGCTTCTCTGGGTCTCTCCCACCTGGTATGGAAAATGTGGTTGCAGGGCAGTCTCTTGGCACCAGTCACCATCTCTTCTCGGCAGATAATGCAGACATTGTCCATCGCCTGCAGTTCCTCTGGGGTGGCATCTGGATACCTGGTCAGAACAGGCCAAGGGCACGTCAAGACCAGAGTTGGAGGTGGGGCACCTGGGGCAGAGCTTGGGCGAGCAGCTGGGACAGGGCCACTTACAGTGTGTTCATGTTGCGGATAGCTCGGCGAGACATGATGGCATCAGTCACAGCTTTCTTGAACTGCCTGAAAGGACAGCTTCAGTAGAGGAGGGAGACGGGGGAGGGGTCAAAGGTGTGGCGGGGCCGGGCGAGGCTCACCTCATGGCCAGGTACATCGGCCGGATGGCGAACAGGGGGAACGTGTGCACCTTGATCATGATGGTCATGAAAGCCATGTACAGCAGAACCTTGATGAAGCCTGGGTGTCGGGGACAGAGAGTGACGGGTCACGGGACTGGGTGGGCAGCGCTGGGGACGCCGGTACAGGCTGGGGAGGGCCAGGCTCCGCTCACCTGTGAACAGCTCAGTGTAGAGCATGTACACAGCCTTGTTATCCCAGGGATTTTCGCTCTGGAGGTCCACGGAGTGTAGCACATACTTGATGAAGATGGTGAGCACCATGGTCATCAGGATGGCATACTAGGGGGAGGGCAGGGAACTTAGGAATGCAGCCCCCTTGCTCCAGCCAGACTCTGCTATCCCCAGGCCTGTGCACAGCAGAGTGCCATGGGACAAGCACAGGCTTGGAAGCACCAGGGTCCTCCTCGCTTCTCCACTCACTAGCTGATGGGACTTTCAGCAACTCACTAGACCACTCTGAACTTCAGTTTGCATGTCTGTAATGACAGAATTAACTGCTCCTGTGTAACAGTGTTGCTTTGCTGATTAAAACAGATGCAGGTTGTGCTCAGCACAGGGCCCGGCATACAGAAAGCACTCAACAAAGATGGACCATCATCAACAGACACACCTCCCCAGCTGTCCATCAAGCTAATTCCTTCTGTCTATTGACAGCCAGCTCCTCTGGCATCAACTTCCAGGAAGCCTTCCCTGAGCAACAGGTCAGGGCTCCTCCACACATGCCTTTCTAGGCCTTGTCCACTCTTCTAGAAGTGTGTAGTGGGCAGGGCTGGGGCTGACTGACAGCTGCGCCTTGGTGGCCACATGGGCTGGCCACAGAGCAGGTGCTCAGTAAAGGTTTGTGAAGTGATTCAAGGCACGTGCAGTGCCACCTCAGGCTTGTCCTCCCAACCTCCCAAGCCAGTTTTACCTCAAAGCCAAACACCAGCTGCACAGAGGCCCCTCGGGTCAGGATGCTGTGATAGGCATGGCTGACGAAGAGGAAGTCCAGGATACCCAGGAGGAACATAAGGGCTGTGGGGACCCCCCGAATGGGAGGTTGGTGGGGTCAGCCCAGGGCCTGACAGCCACTTCCTGCTCCAAGACAGCTCCCACCCTCAAGCCCACCATGGCCCCAGCCATCTAGTGAGGTGGGCACACGCCACTGAACCCGGCCCCCTGGGATCTCTGGTTCTGCCTAAGGGCGGCCCAAGCTCCAGGTGAGGAGGCAAAGAGCTAACATGGGGCCAAGCAGCTGAGGAGCCCTGGAGTGGAACAGGGCAGAGACGATGCAAATTAACTTCCTAAATTATCTTTCCTGCACAGCTGTGGGTGGAGCGGGCAGCCTGCGCTCAAGGCATGCTCCATGGTTAATGACTTTTCATGTTTCAGTCCTTCATGGCACCTCTTCTCCCTCAAGCTCCCTCCTCTCCATTCCCGTGGGTCTCACTCACAGACAATGCGGCAGTGAAAGAGCCAGGAGATATTGGGGCTGCGTTCCATCTGAGGCAGAGCAGAGAGGGGCCTGTCAGGAAGTCTGGGGCTCACCCCACACCCCCAACCCAGCCCTCACTCCACGAGTCTGCCCTCTAGCCACTCTGCTCCAGGGAACCCCCTGACCAAACTCACAAAGTCCACACGGTCCTCAGCCAGCCAGTGAAAACACTTGAGGAAGAGAAGGAGAGTAAAGAGAGCAACAAAGCGGGGGCTGAAGTCGTCCCGAAAGACGGTGAAGGCCAGACAAGTCTCAGTGACAGCATACCAGGAACGTTCCAGAAGGTGCTGGAGGTTGAACAAGGAAGGATATGGAACTCAGACATTCTGTTTGCCCAGCTCCCTGCCCCTCACCTTAGGAGCCATGAACATCTTACCTCCATCTCTGCTGCCCTCAGCTGTCCGAAAAACACCTTGCCCATCACCTTGCCCAAGAGGAAGACAAGGACGAAGGCCTGGATATACAGGACCTAGGAGTGAAGAGAGGCTATGTCTTGAGGTCACTTTCTGCCTTGTTCTGTCCGGGGCTCATCATTCAAGAACCTCTCCACATCCCCATCACAACTGGTTCCAAATTAGGTCTGGCAGCTACTTCACTTTTCTCCTACCTACCTGACCTTTAGCCCCACCCCTGTCTCAAGCCAACTCCTCCTTCCCTCCCAGGGAGTTCCTCCCTCCCTGAGCCCTGAACTCACTGCCATGCTGGGGCTAGACTTGGTCAGGTACACCACCGTGGGGTAGAACTGGTGTTTGAGGTAGTAGGCATGAGCCACTACGGCCCCGGTCAGCGCCAGGCTGGCCGCCATCATCACGGCAGTTCGGAACATTGCCCTGGCCTGAGGACCTGCAAGGGGAAAAGAGAATTGTTGATGCCCATACCGTGCGAACCTAGCACCGTGCCTGAGACGCCTTGTTAATAAACAGGAGAAAGGAAAGAAAACCTCACTTCGTCCTCACCATCATTGCGTCAAGAATAACATATGCTCCCCTATCTTACAAATTAGAAGGCTGAGACTCAAAGGGGTTAAGAGGTCACACTGACGCAAGGCCTGAGCCTGAATTTGTCCTGTTTCAAATCTAGGGCTTTTTCCACGCTGCCTTGCCAGACCGCCGCCTCTAGGGAAGAATGAGGAAAGGCGGCAAAGTCGGAGGAGGGACCTGCTCCCTTTGCCCCTAAAAGTGACTTTGATGGGGTGGGATGCAAAAGCAGAAACCTCCAGAAGCGGGAACACGCCGCCTGGTCTGGGAGAAGGCAAGGCGCTGGGGGGCGCAGCCGGGGAGGGGGAGCGCCAGTGACAGCTCGGTCAGGGCGGGCAGCGCTGACGCGCGCCCCGGGGGAGCGGGGCGGGGTACGTCAGCCTGGAACCCTGGCGCCCCCACCCCCCGGGGCAGTGGCAACTCGGGGCACCGGAGAAACGGCCGACCGTCAGGATGCAGGAGCGGGACGGACAGGGACCCGGGTCGCCCCACCGCCGCGCACCTGTAAGCGCCAGGAGCTGCGAGCGACGGAGGAGGGACCTGCTCCCTTTGCCCCTAAAAGTGACTTTGATGGGGTGGGATGCAAAAGCAGAAACCTCCAGAAGCGGGAACACGCCGCCTGGTCTGGGAGAAGGCAAGGCGCTGGGGGGCGCAGCCGGGGAGGGGGAGCGCCAGTGACAGCTCGGTCAGGGCGGGCAGCGCTGACGCGCGCCCCGGGGGAGCGGGGCGGGGTACGTCAGCCTGGAACCCTGGCGCCCCCACCCCCCGGGGCAGTGGCAACTCGGGGCACCGGAGAAACGGCCGACCGTCAGGATGCAGGAGCGGGACGGACAGGGACCCGGGTCGCCCCACCGCCGCGCACCTGTAAGCGCCAGGAGCTGCGAGCGTCGCAGGCGGGGCCGGGCCTCCCGGAGAGCGGCCGCGCGGGCGCCCGTCTACCACCAGCTGACAGGCCGGCAGCGGGCGGCGGGGCTGAGGCGGCGCGTCAACCCCGGGGGCCTCGAGGGGGAACGCCCAGGTCCCGACTCCAACCACAACCCGGGCCCGACCCCGGCCCACTCACCAGGAGCCCAGCACCGCGAGCCCGCTCAATGCCCGCGACAGCGGAGGCGGCTCCGGTTAACAACACTCCCCACCCCCTGCGAGCCGGAACTCGGAGGGTGAGACACCTCACTTCCGGCGGGGCGGGGCGGGGCGTGGGTCGTACCACGCGCCCCGTCCCGTGCCCGCGCTGCCGGTGGCGCCGGGAGTGGCAGTCCCACCACCCATCTGGGGTTCGCGCCTACGGTTCGCGCAACAGATGAGAGAGGCCAGAGGTGGTCTGAGCGGCAGAGGGGCACCCGGGGAAGATTAGAGTCTCCCCATTTACTAAGCCCAGATGGTAGCGTCTCCGCCGCTGAGTGGACTTAACTTAGCCGAGGACTCCGGCTCTCAAAGCTGCTAGCGGGAGAGGAGGGTGGGAGGGGAGTCGTGCGGGCCGTACCATTCGGAGGAGCTGCGTAGGCAAGGGAAAGACATTACGGGCCTCAGAGAAATAAACAATGTCTTAGAGACTCATTCCAAGGGGACTCACAACAGTTTGATAAGTTAGGTGCTTTCTCAAGAACTGGATGCAGGAAAGAAAAACGTGTTCCCTCCTCGATCACCCCCAAATTGGGTGGGAGTGAGTTAGATCCCCGTGGCTGCTACTGATTGCTCAAAATAGAGTTACGCGGACCAATCAGAAACAGAAATGAAAACTGCTGGCCTATAGGAAGAGGAAAGCGGTTGAGCCGTTACTAGGGGCGGAAGGTAGCGTTGCCTAGGGCTAGCTCCAACCCCAGAAGGTAGTGAGTAGAGAGGGTGCCATCCGTGGGCGGGTGTTCTGAGTCTGCCCCAGGGGAACGTTTGCTGCGCCGCAAAAGGGAGGTGTACCTGGGACTGAGTAGAAGATAGACCTTTCATTTCGGTTCACCTTGCGATGGCAGTGTTCTATGCAAAGGGAGTGATTTCACCGTCGCGTGCCTTCACCCCTCCCCAAGCCTACTGCGTTGCTGTTCTTAGATCATTCTGTCCTGGGCCGCCGTTGTCACAGCTCGCCAGATCTTGGCTGTCAATCAGCCAACCCAGTCGGCTCATTGAGAGAATAGAGTTAATGCGCCCACCGTGCGTCTCGCATTTAATCATCAACCACTAAAGTGGATAAGCTACGTGGTGCTAGTCACGTTTTGTACCCTGTGCTCAGTTGCTTCAGTTGTGTCCGACTCTGCGACCTATGGACTGTAGCCCGCCAGGCTCCTCTATCCAGGGGATTCTCCAGGCAAGAATCCTGGAGTGGGTTGCCAAGCCCTTTTCCAGGGGATCTTCCCGACCCAAGGATTCTAACCGCGTCTCCTATGTCTCCTGCATTGCATTTTATGTGTTATTTTATACATTCTCATTTTATATGTTGGAAATTGAGGTACAGAGATTTAGCAAGTCCTGGGATGGACACCGGATCAGTTCAGTTCAATCGCTCAGTCGTGTCCGACTCTTTGCGACCCCATGAATCGCAGCACGCCAGGCCTCCCTGTCCATCACCAACTCCCAGAGTTCACTCAGACTCACGTCCATCAGTGATGCCATCCAGCCATCTCATCCTCTGTCGTCCCCTTCTCCTCCTGCTCCCAATCCCTCCCAGCATCAGAGTCTTTTCTAATCAGTCAACTCTTCCCATGAGGTGGCCAAAGTACTGGAGCTTCGGCTTTAGCATCATTCCCTCCAAAGAAATCCCAGGGTTGATCTCCTTCAGAATGGACTGGTTGGATTTCCTTGCAGTCCAAGGGACTCTCAAGAGTCTTCTCCAACACCACAGTTCAAAAGCATCAATTCTTCAGCCCTCAGCCTCCTTCACAGTCCAACTCTCACATCCATACATGACTACTGGAAAAACCATAGCCTTGACTAGGCGGACCTTAGTCGGGAAAGTAATGTCTCTGCTTTTGAATATGCTATCTAGGTTGGTTATAACTTTTCTTCCAAGGAGTAGGCGTCTTTTAATTTCATGCCTGCAGTCACCATCTGCAGTGATTTTTGGAGCCCCCCAAAATAAAGTCTGACACTGTTTCCACTGTTTCCCCATCTATTTCCCATGAAGTGATGGGACCGGATGCCATGATCTTCATTTTCTGAATGTTGAGCTTTAAGCCAACTTTTTCACTCTCCTCTTTCACTTTCATCAAGAGGCTCTTTAGTTCCTCTTGATCTGTCAAACTCAATTCCCATACTGTTAGCCTCAATCACCTTTATCACCACTTGTTAACCTGAGTTGGCCTGACCAGTTTAACCTGTAGCCTGTCACTGAACTGGCTCCTTTATAAGACCTAATAAGACCCATGACTTTCTGGGACCTCACTCCAGTACTCTTGCCTGGAAAATCCCATGGACGGAGGAGCCTGGTAGGCTGCAGTCCATAGGGTCGCTAAGAGTGGGATACAGCTGAGCGACTTCACTTTCACTTTTCACTTTCCTGCACTGGAGAAGGAAATGGCAAACCACTCAGTGTTCTTGCCTGGAGAATCCGAGGGATGGGGGAGCCTGGTGGCCTGCCATCTATGGGGTCGCACAGAGTCGGACACAACTGAAGCGACTTAGCAGTAGCAGCAGCAGCAGCATGGCTTTCTAATGACTATACCCAGTGGGCAGCTTTCAGTTCTTTGGTGACTCAACTGCACTCTCCTTCCTTCCTTCTGCACCGATTAGCATGAGGGATCTTTGGTCCTCCAGGGATGGGATCTGTGCACCCTGCAGTAGAAGTATCCAGTCTTAATCACTGGACCGCCAGGGACGTCCCCATCTCTCTGATTCTTAAAAGTCTTCTCCTTGAGCTTCTGGAACCCCACATGCCTCTGTGTTTCCCCCAGTTATGTATCTGCCCTCTTCCTCTTTCCTTCATTTAAATGTTGTCCACAAAGTCCTTTCCTTTTCCAAGGAATGTCTTTCTCCTCAGTTATCATCACAGTAAACATTGCTTAACTCCTTGAGTTGGATGGGGGCCCCTTCCATGCATTCCCACGATGTTTTGTGCTTCTGGTTTAGTGGCATTCAGCACCCTGGGCCAACATTGGCAATGAACTTGACTCTCATTTTTAGAGGCCCTGAGCTTAAGGATGGAGGCCCGAGTCTTTTTGCCCCACACTGAACAGAAGTAGATTTCCAAGCAAACAGTATCACCACTGATGAGACTTCCCTGGTTGAACTGCTAGGAGAAATAGGCAGATCCATAATAATGGTCATAGGGTTTAATAATCTTCTCTCATTCATTGACAGAACAATAAGTGGCAGAAAATCAGCAAGGACATAGTAGACTTGAGCAATAATATCAATAACTTGTCCTGATTAACATTTACAGAACACTTTATATGTTGTGTTATAGCATACATGTTTTTCTTAAATGAATATAGAACATTTACCTAGACTGATAGTGTCTGTGTGCCAAGTTGCTCGTTCGTGTTAGTCTTTGTCTTTATGGACCGTAGCCTGCCAGGTTCTCTGTCCATGGGATTTTCCAGGCAAGGATATGGAGTGGGTTGCCATTTTCTCCTCCAGGGAGCTGGATTTATTCTGGGACAGCAAACAAGACTCAATAAATTTAAAAGAATTCAAGTCATATAAAGTATTTCTATGATCATGATAGAATTAAATTGCAGTCAAGAGAAATCCTTGGAAAATCTCCCAATTTTTGGAAACAAAACATTTTTAAGTAAGTAATGGATTAAAGAATAAACCACAAGAAAAATTAGAAAATATTTTTAACTGAGTGAAGGTGAAAACATAATAGAACTTAAGGGATTCCACTAAAGTATTTGGGGGAAATTTATAGCACTGAATGCTTATCTTAGAAAAGAAGAAAGGATTGGAATTATGACCTCTGCTTCCACCTTCAGTTCAGTTCATTTCAGTCGCTCAGTCGTGTCCGACTCTTTGCGACCCCATGAATCGCAGCACGCCAGGCCTCCCTGTCCATCACCAACTCCTGGAGTTCACTCAGACTCACGTCCATTGAGTCCGTGATGCCATCCAGCCATCTCATCCTCTGTCATCCCCTTCTCCTCCTGCCCCCAATCCCTCCCAGCATCAGGGTCTTTTCCAATGAGTCAACTCTTTGCATGAAGTGGCCAAAGTACTGGAGCTTCAGCTTTAGCATCATTTTTTCCAAAGAAATCCCAGGATTGATCTCCTTCAGAATGGACTGGTTGGATCTCCTTGCAGTCCAAGGGACTCTCAAAAGTCTTCTCCAACACCACAGTTCAAAAGCATCAATTCTTCGGCCCTGAGCCTTCTTCACAGTCCAACTCTCACATCCATACATGACCACAGGAAAAACCATAGCCTTGACTAGACGGACCTTAGTCAGCAATGTCTCTGCTTTTGAATATACTATCTAGGTTGGTCATAACTTTTCTTCGAAGGAGTAAGCGTCTTTTAAGAAACTGGAAAGAGAAGAGAAAAATTGAACCCCAAATAAGCAAAATAAAGGAAGTAATCAAATTCAGAAAGGAAATCAATGAAATACGGAAATAAAAATCAAAGGAAAAGCTGGTCTTTAAAAAGATAAATAAAATTGATAGCCTTTCTAATCAAATTGATCAGGAAAAAAAAAGACACAAATTACTGATACCAGGATTGAGAGGGGTGATATCTGTATAGATTCTACAGATACTAAAAGGGCAATAAGAGAGTATCATGAACAATTTTATGCCAACAAATTATACAACTTCTAAGATGAGCAAGGCAAGGATGTCTGCTTTTCCCACTTCTACTCAACATTGTGCTGGAGGTCCTGGCCAGGAGACTAAGGCAAGGGAAAAAACTACAGATTGTAAAAGAAGAAATAAAACTGTCTTTGCTCAGAGACAGCATTATTGTCTATATAAATACTACTAAGTGCTTCCCTGGTGGCTCAGTTGGTAAAGAATCCACTGCATGCAGGAGACCCAGGTTCAATCCCTGGGTCAGGAAGATCCCCTGGAGAAGGGAATGGCAATCCACTCCAGTATTTTTGCTTGGGAAATCTCATAGAGGAAACTGGTGTGCCATATAGTCCTTGGAAGCACAGAGTTGGATATGACTGAGTGACTAAACCACCACCAAGGAATCCACAGGAAAGCCACTAGAACTAAGTGAGTTCAGCAGGCGTAGGATGGAAGGTCAGTATGCAAGAGAAAATACATTTCTAAATATTAGTAGTAAACAACTGGAAATTAAAAATTTAAAAATGCTACTTCAGTTCAATTCAGTCTCAGACGTGTCTGATTCTTTGCACCCCCATGGACTGCAACACGCCAGGCCTCCCTGTACATCACCGACTCCCAGAGCTTGCTCAAACTCATGTCTATCGAATTGGCGATGCCATCCAAATATCTTATCCTCTGTCGTCCCCTTCTCCTCCTGCCTTTAATCTTTCCCAGCATCAAGATCTTTTCCAATGAGTCAGTTCTTTGCATCAGGTGGCCAAAGTATTGGAGTTTCAGCTTCAGAATCAGTCCTTCCAATGAATGTTCAGGACTGATTTCCTTTAGGATGGACTGGTTGGATCTCCCTGCAGTCCAAGTGACTCTCCAAACCACAGTTGAAAAGCATGAATTCTTCGGTGCTCAGCTTTCTTTATGGTCCAACTCTCACATCCATACACGACTATTGGAAAAACCATAGCTCTGACTAGTCGGACCTTTGTTGGCAAAGTAATGTCTCTGCTTTTTAATACACTGTCTTGGTTGGTCATAGCTCTTCTTCCAAGGAGCAAGCGTCTTTTAATTCCATGGCTGCAGTCACCGTCTGCAGTGATTTTGGAGCCCAAGAAAATAAAGTCTTTCACTGTTTTCATTGTTTCCCCATCAATTTGCCATGAAGTAATGGGACCAGATGCCATGATCTTAGTTTTCTGAATGTTGAGTTTTAAGCCAGCTTTTCCACTCTCCTCTTTCACCTTCATCAAGAGGCTCTTTAGTTCTTCTTCACTTTCTGCCATAAGGGTGGTGACATCAAATGATAGGGAGGGAATACAACCTCACCCATCAACAGAAAATTGGATTAAAGATTTACTGAGCATGGTCCCCCTGATCAGAACAAGACCCAGTTCCCCCACAGTCAGTCTCTCCCATCAGGAACTTCCATAAGACTCTTATCCTTATCCATCAGAGGAAAGACAGAAAACCACAATCACAGAAAACTAATCAAACTGATCACATGGACCACAGCCTTGTCTAACTTAATGAAACTATGAGCCATGCTGTGTAAGGCCACTCCAGATGGATGGGTCATGGTGGAGAGTTCTGACAAAAATGTGATCCACTGGAGAAGGGAATGGCAAACCACTTCGGTATTCTTTCCTTGAGAACCTCATGAACAGTATGAAAAGGCAAAAAGATAGGACACTGAAAGATGAACTCCCCAGGTCAGGAGGTGTAAAAATATGCAAGACTTGTACACTGAAAAGTACAAAACATTGCCAAGAGAAATTAAATATCTAAATAAATGGAGAGATATACCATATCTGTGAAGCAGAACACTCAACACTCATAGAAGATGATGTCAATAAAAGGGAGAAGATTAATAAAGTACAAAGCTGGCTCTTTGAATAAGCTATAGGCAAAACTCTGGCAAGGCTGATTAAGAACATAAAGTGAAGTTAAAAGTAAACAATATAATGAATAAAAATGGGAGATAACCACAAACACAGTAAAGGTTTAAAAATAATAAGAATATAATAGGTGTAATTTTATGGCAATACATTTGAAAACTTAGGTGAAAGGAATAATTTCCTAGAAAAGAAAAGGTGTGTAAAGCTGACCCAACACAGAATAGAGAACATGAATAGACCAACAAATATTTTTAAGATGACTCAGTATTAACTATCTCCATTTCTCCTCCAGACACAACTGATTAACCATGTGGGAAATAACTGGATTTCTATTTCACACCGTATAAAAAAATCAGTTCTAGGAAAACTGATTCATTTAAATGTTAAAAAGCAAAAATTTTAAACTTTCAGAAGAAAATATGGGAAAATATGAGGTAGTCAAGGATTTCTTTAAAAAGACCCAACAAGCACAAACCATAAAGGAAAACAAATATGGATAAATTTGACTTCATTAAAACATAAAATTTCTATGCACTCAAGATTCCATAAATAGGGTTAACAGTTGACATGAAGAATCATACTGAAGTGATGGAAATGTCCTAAAACTGATTTATGATGATGGTTGTACAACTCGATAAATTTACTAAATATCTTTCGAATTGTGCCCTCTAAGTGGGCAAATGACATACATCAGATAAACCTCAATGAAGTTATGCCATTAAAAAAAATTAAAAGATTCCATAAGTAAAGGAAACAATACATGACAGATTGGGAGAAGGCTAAGGATTAGTATCCAGAATATGAAGAGCACTCGTCCAAATCAACAAGAAAACCCAAAAGAAAAAGGGTTGGAGTGCTTTTCTAGTTGTTAGATGAAATGCTGTTCTATTGATTCCTGGATTGTGTAATAAAACCAGTTAATCCACAAAACTTGAAAAGGTACTCAACATCACCAATAAGTAGGGAAATGAATGTACAAATTAAAGTGAGATATAATTTTTTATTCATAGTGTTGGCAAAAAGTAAAGTCTTAACATCCATGTCCCTAGTGATCCAGTGTTTAAGACTCCACATTTCCACCACAGGGGGCACGAGTTCTAACCTGGTGGGAACCAAAATCCCACATGCCGAGAGACATGGCCAAAAAGAACGTAAAGCAAAGTAACTGTGGTGGAAGAAGGTAAAGCAGAGTGGTTTGGCAATATCTGGTAGATTTAAACACATAGCTGCCCTTCAACCTAGCAATTTCACTCCTTGAGGAAGTCTCCCATGTGTACAGAAAGGACACATGCAGAGAATATTCATTGTGGTTCTTCATAAGTAGAGGAGACATCCAAGTAGGCATTTTTAGAAGAAAATTCATAAATAAGTTGTAATTTAATCATGTGATGGAATTTTGTATACTGAAAATGAACAGAGGGAAAACTCAGCAGTGAACACAGGACTGGAAAAGGTCAATTTTCATTCCAATCCCAAAGAAGAACAATGCCAAAGAATACTACCTTACAATCGTGCTCACTTCACATGCTAGCAAGGTGCTCAAAATCCTTCAAGCTAGGCTTGAGCAGTACATGAACTGAGAACTTCCAAATGTACAAGCTGGGTTTCAAAGAGGCAGAGGAAACAGAGATCAAATTGCCAACATTCACTGGATCATGGAGAAAGCAAGGGAGTTCCAGAAAAATGTCTACTTCTGCTTCATTGACTAAAGCCTTTGACTGTGTTCACAACAAACTGTGGAAAATTTTTAAAGAGATGGAAGTCTCATACCTCCTTACCTGTCTCCTGAGAAACCTGTGTGTGGGTTAGGAAGCAACAGTTAGAACCTTACGTGGAACAACTGTTCAAAATTGGGAAAGGAATATGACAAGTCTGTATGCTGTCATCCTGCTTATTTAACTTCTGTGCAGAATACAACATTTGAAATGCTGGGCTGGATGAATCACAAGCTGGAATCAAGATTGCTAGGAGAAATATCAACAACTTCAGATATGCAGAAGATACTACTCTAATGGCGGAAAGTGAAGAGGAACTAAAGAGCCTCTTGAGAGGGTTAAAGAGGAGAGTGAAAGAAGCTGGCTTAAAACTCAACAATCAGAAAACTAAGATCATGGCATCCAGTCCCACCATTTCATGGCAAATAGAAGGGGAAAAAATGGAAGTAGTGAAAGATTTATGAAAAGATGCTTGCTCCTTGGAAGGAAAGCTAAGACAAACCTAGACAGTGTTTTAAAAAGCAGAGTCATCACTTTGCAGACAAAGGTCTGTACAGTCAAAGCTATAGTTTTTCCAGTAGTCATGTCTGTGAGCGCTGGTCCATACAGAAAGCTGAGCACTGAAGAATTGATTCTTTTGAATTGTGATGCTGGAGAAGACTTTTGAGAGTCCCTTGGACTGCAAAAAAGATCAAACTAGTCAATTCTAAAGGAAATCAATCCTGAATATCTATTGGAAGCACTGTTGCTGAAGCTGAAGCTCCAAATCTTTGGCCAGCTCTAATGAGCTGACTCATTAGAAAAGACCCCGATGCTGGGAAAGATTGAAGGCAAAAGGAGAAAGGGTTGGTAGAGGATGAGATGGTTAGATACCATCACCAACTCAATGGCATGAATCTGAGCAACTCTGGGAGATAGTGGAGGACAGAGGAGCCTGGTGTGCTGCCGTCCATGGGGTCACAAAGAGTCAAACGTGACTTAGCAGCTGAACAACAATTTCAACATGAAGAAATCTCTAAAAAGTGTTGATCAAAATAACAAGTTACAGAAGAACACGTAGAATACGACACCCTTTCTTACATTTTGTTATGGATAGAGATTTACTTACTAGTGAAAGTATAAAGAACTGCCCCAAATTTAGGATGGAAGTGGGGCAACATAAGAACAACATGGTCCTACAGAGATACTTAGCTGTGTTTATAGTGTTTCTTTTCCTGCGCTGGGTCGGGGGTATGTGTGTATGCCTGCATTTTTCTCTTTTTGTAATCTGAAATATTTAATTAACAAGAATGAGGCAAATCTGTGTATCTGGGTATAGAAAACTTTCTAAGACATTTTATGAAGTTAAAAAAGTACTTTCAGGGCTTCCCTGGGGGCTCAGTGGTAAAGGATCTGCCTGCCAATGCAGGAGACATGGGTTCAATCCCTGATTTGGGCAACTGCGACCCTACGCCACAACTGCGGAGCCTCTGCACTAGATAGAGCCTGGGAGCCGAAACTCCTGAGTCCAGGGGCCACAGCTGCGGAAGCCCTGGAGCCCTGGAGCCGATGCTCTGCAATAAGAGAGGCCAGCTCGGTGAGAAGCTGGCACACCTCAGCCGGAGAGTAGCCCCCGTTCGCCATAGCTAGAGAAAACCATGTGTAGCAATGAAGACCCAGCATAGCCCAAAATCAATTAAGAAATGATTGTTTTAAAACAGTAACCTTTAGAAAAATGTTATAAACACGATCTCATTTACGTAAACACAAATAAGCCATGAATGTATATTTATATACATATGCATTATATGCACCTATTAAAGAAGGGCACACTGTTAAACAATGGACATGTCTAGAGAAAAGAGAATGGGGGTGGGGTGTTGTGAGGGGAGATTACTGTGTTTTACCCTGTTTATTAGTACTTGTATAATAATTTATAAAATGATTTTGAAGATTTCAATGAATCAGAAAATTCAGATACCAATGACCCAGGAATTCCAGTTCTAGGAACCTATCCTCACACAGAAGTCATTAAAGCAGGGTTTGTAATAGAGAAAATTGAGAAACAACCTACACATCCATCAACAGGGAGTGGTTAGATTATGTATCCATGCAGTGGAATGCTGGACTTCCCAGGTGACATTAGTGGTAAAGAACCCACCTGTCAATGCAAGAGATGTAAGAAGCACAGTTTCGATCCCAGGGTCAGGAAGATCCCTTGGAGGAGGGTGTGGCAACCCACTCCAGTATTCCTGCCTGGAGAATCCCATGGACAGAGGAGTCTGGCGGGCTACTGTCCATAGAGCCGCAAAGAATTGGACTCGACTGAAGTGCCTTAGCCCACAGGCACAATAGAATGCATTGGAAGCCTGGAATCTTGCCACTGCACCACCAGGGAGTCCTGTCCTGCCACTTTCTTGATGGAACACTCCCAGGTACTCCCAGCCTCTCCCGATTTCCTAGAATGACCCCGCAGAACTGCACCACATGTGAGGCTCGTGCAAGGCCTTGACCAAATTGCAAAATGATAAGGAAATAAATGAGTGTTCTTGCTGCAAACCTCTCGGTTTCAGGTGCTTTGCTTTGTTTTGTTTCCACAGTCACTGACAACCCAGGTAGTCGGCAGCACATCTGGTTTGTCTCCCTGTTCCCAGGCCCAGCTCCAGGGCCCAGTACAAAAATAAGAGCTCAGTGAGTACTGAAGGAGTGAATGAGCAAATGGATGGTTGGATAGATGGACAGAAGAATGGGTGATGGGTGGATAAGTGAACTGTCTTGGGCCTGGTAACCTGCGGGTGGTAGGTTGTGGCAGAATCAGGGATCCCAAGAGTAACAGCTTTGTGGAGGAAGAGGCAATAGTCTCTGCTGGGATTTTTATAAATGCAGGGTGCCTGCTAGGTCTAATTGGGGCAGCGTATTACAGGCATTGCACTCACAGCCGTTCAAGTGAGATGATAACTGCAACCTGAAGACGTGGAAGTCTCTGCGGTGCCGGGGTTCCAGAGCCACACCATACCTGCCAGAACCACGGTGGCCGAAGTGATGCCTGGAGAGCCACCATTTCACTCAGCTCCAAATGTAAGTCTCGCATGATTGCAACTGTGGGAGGAGTGCCTGGAACATGTGGTTTTTACTGTTCCAGCCTCTGCGGTCCAGGAAGGCAGCTGGGAGGAGGTGGCAACAGATGCTGAGTGAGCCAATCAGCTACACCCACTTCCGCTTCTACTGGCTGCTCTGTCAAAGACCTTCCCAACTGGGCGTTTGGATTCCTGCACAATCTATATCCAGCCTGCCTCCCCCTTTCCACATGACCCACTTTGTATTGTGGCCGACTAACTTGTCCCATTCCCTGAAATATCTCTTTGGCTCCTCTTTCTGTAAGATGCTCTCTGTCTCCTATTTGCTCAGAAAACCCTTCTCCATACCCAGAGATACTTTCTAGCATCTGCTAAGAATCTGAGTGAGTCTCTCCTTTGTCTTGACACCAGTGGCACTGACCCAATGGGAACCCAATCTTGTGCGACCCTATGTTGTAATTGCTCCAATGTCTGTGACCTCCATCAGGGCAGGGCTCAGAATAAAAAAAAAAAAAGTACTGTACATGTGCTGTAAATTGCAAGGATAGTTATACAGCCCATTGCATGGTGAGACTGGACTGTCTACCAGACACATGTTTAACCCTCAAAACAGTCCTGTGAGTCAGGTCCTATTTTCATGCCTATTTTATAGATGAGGAAACTGAGGCACAGAAAAGTTAAGCGACTTGCCCAAGGTTTGCACAGCTAATAGGGGAAGACAAAGTCAGGATTAAAGCAGGCAGTGTGGGGACTTCACTGGTGGTCCAGTGGTTAAGAATCCACCTGCCAACGCAGGGGACTCAGGTTTGATCCCTGGTCAGGGAACTAAGATCCCACATGCCTAGGGGCAACTAAGCCTGTGCGACACAGCTACTGAAGCCTGTGAACCTGAGAGGCCGTGCTCTGCAACAAGAGAAGCCACCGCAAGGAGAAGCCTGAGCACCGCAGCTAGAGAAAGCCCGGGCACAGCAAGAGGGGCCCGTGCACTGCGACGAAGACCCAGCACGGCTAAAGATAAATAAATACATTTAAAAAGGAGAATTTCTATAAATAAGTGAAGCGGGCAGTGTGGCCCCACAGCCCCACTCTCACCCTCCGTACTTTGCAACATGTCCGTCTTCTCAATCCTGTGACAACTCGTTTCACTGATGAAAAAGCAGTGGCTCAGAGAGGGCAAGGAACTTACCCTAAGTCATCCTGGAGAGTGGCTGAGGTGGGACTGTCTGGCTCCCTGACACACCACAGCCCTCCTATAAGCCACCAGGTCCCACTGTCTGGCCCCAACTCCCTCAGGGTCTCTGATGAATCCACCCCCAATCCAAGCAGGGTCGGGGGGCTGTGTCCTTCCCAACAGTCTCTGAGCAAGCCAGGGGAGAGCCACCACTGGGTTAGACCACTTGGGTGTCCTAGGAGGGCAGAACAGGGCTCGAAGTCCGAGTCTCTGCGCACTGCAGGGGGCAGGCAGCCAGGTCTGAGGCCACATCAGGACTCAGCTTGGGCCACCAGGAGTTCAGTGAAAGGGACACAATACAGAGGACAGGTCCAGGGACAGCACCTATTGCCCAGGTCCAGCACAGACAGAGAAAGGTGTGGCTTGGGCAATCAGCCGGCACTTGGCCCATCAACACAGCTGTGTGGAACCTGTTCTGCGTCAGAGTAGGGCTCAGTGCTGGGAACTCAGTTGTGAGCAAAAAGACACCTTCCACTCTCAGGAGCCTTCTTGCCCAGGGTAAGAAACCCAAGGCACATTCCTTTCCTCCTGCTTCTCCTTTGCTCCTGTCTTCTTCCCATTAGAACAGATGGAGTTTCCCTCCTCCCATGGGTTTTCATTCATCCAACAAGTATATACTGAGTCATCACCATTAGCCAGCCCTTGTTCTAAGTGTAGAGAATGAATTGTGGACAAAAGAGATAAAAATCTCTGCCCTCCTGGAGCATGCATTCAATAAAAGATGACAAACAAGGAAACACAAAGCAAAGTGAGGACTTTGGGAAATCCATAGGGGAGGGGAGAGGAGGGACTTCCTTGGTGGTTCAGTGGCTAAGACTTTGAGCTCCCAACACAGGGGCCCTGGGTTTGATCCCTAGTCAGGGAGCTAAATCCCACAAGCTGCAACTAAAAGTTAGCATGTGTGTGTGTGTGTGTGTGTGTGTTGTCACCTCAGTCAGGTCCAACTCTTTACAATCTTATGGACTATAGCTTGCCAGGCTCCTCTGTCCGTGGGATTCTCCAGGCAAGAATACTGGAGTGGGTAGCCACGCCCCTTTCCAAGGGATCTTCCCTGCCCTGGGATCAAACTGGCGCATCTTCTGTCTCCTGAGGTAGCAGGTGTGTTCATTACCACCAGCACCACCCGGGAAGCCCAAGAGTTCAAATGCCACAACTAAGATCTCACTTTAGTTTAGATCCCAAACAAAAAATATTAAAAAAATTTTTTTAAAAACTAGAGAAGGTGGAGCAGATGAGGAGGATCCTGAGTGTTTGAAAGGTGGAGAGACAGTTCTATCTGAGCTGGAGGTGGGTACAGATGTGTTTTCAGGTAGTTACTGGAGCAGGAAAAGAGAAGTGAGGAGTGGGGAGAAGCTGAGATTAATTATCTCAGAAAGAGAGAACAGGAACTTTGTATTGAGCTGCAGCAGGAGTACCAGGAAGCATATGTGTCCAAAGAATTTTATGGCTCTCTGGCCCTGAGTTCAAAGTGAAACAACCTTCTAGTTATCTGAGTTGATTTCTACCCCCACACAGGCACTGAGTTGGTGGAAGTGTTCAGCCAGGGATGGAACCTCCTGGGTATGGCAGTTTGGGGACATGTCCATACATTCATGATACCTCTCATTTCAAGAGGTGGACCCTAATTCTCCTCCCCTTGAATGTAAGCCATACTCAGGGACTGGCTTGTAATGAATAGAATATAATGAAGTAGAGGGTAGGAATGGCAGGAAGACACTCAAGCAGCCCAACAGGCAAGTCCAGGTGCTGAGGAACTGAGGCCCACAGCCGTGGGAGTGACCGCTGGGGAAGGGGAATCCTCCAGCCCCAGCCAGGCCTTCAGATGACTGCAGCTCTGGCCAGCTTCACTACAAATCTCACGAGACTGTGAGTCAGACCCTCCCAGGTAAGTTGCTCCTGAATTCCTGACCCACAGAACAGTGAGATAAATTGCTTTTTAAAATTTCAAGCCATAGAGTCCTGGGATAGTTTTTACACAACAACAGTTAACTCATACACCAGGTGTCATGGATAGATTAAGGAGCAGTTGAAGGGTGGGCTTCCTCTCAGCATGTTCGAGAACCCAACTCCTTCTATCTGATGGCCCTGCTATCCCCAAGGGGCCTTCGGAGTGCCCTGCAAATCTTCTGCATTTGTCTGGAAGTTGAGGATATAGAAAGTGAGAGAGATCGTAAGAGAGGAGGTTTTCAAAGGCCATATCTGGTAATGGATAATAAAGAGTAATGAAAAGTGGGATGAGGAAGTGACATATAAAATGGAGCCGAAAGAGGATTAGAGGGTAGGAAGGGAGAAAGGCATACAGATCAGTGGGAAGATCTCTGGCCTGAAAGTCTGTATTTTAGGAAGCAAAGAGCTGAGAATGGCCGAAAAGGAGTCAGAGCAGGTGGGTGGGGCCTGATGTGCCAGATGGCACAGGGGCCTGTCGACAGTCTCTACAGGACTTGGGGTTTATCCAGGTCAGTAGGAAGACTCTGCAGGGTTTCAGCAGGAGATAGCTGAACAGATCTGCACAGAGCACCAGCCTGGAGGAGGGAGGGGAGCTTCAGCGGGAGCAGGAAGAGTGGTCAGGAAGCTGATGCAACTGCTCAGGGAGTGATAAAGGCAGTGGTGTTGGGCTGAGCAGGGTGGACAGGCTGAAGGTATGATGGGCCAGGAGGCGGTGTTTGATTATGAGCGCGCGGGGGAAGGACCTCAGAGGCCCCAGTCATCTTCTCTCTTTAAATATTTATTTTATTATTATTATTTTTTCTTGTTTTGGCTGCACGGCAGTCATGTGGGATCTTAGTTCCCCAACCAGGGATCCAACCCACACTTCCTGCAGTGGATGTGTGGAGTCTTAATCTCTGAACCACCTGCCCCAGTCTTTTTGTGGAAGGTAGAATTGTTCTTGAGGACGGGGCTTCCCAGAGACAGCAGATTTGCAGGCAGCATGTTGAGTTCACTTTGTAAGATAATGAGATATTTGACATGTACAAAGTAATTGATGTCAAATATACATAAGCAAGGGCTTCCCCAGTGGCTCAGGGGTAAAGAATCCTCCTGCATTTGATCTCAGGGTTGGGAAGATGCCCTGGAAAAGGAAATGGCAACCTACTCCAGTATTCTTGCCTGGAAAATCCCACGGACACAGGAGCCTGGCGGGCTACAGTCTGTGGGGTCCCAAAAGAGTTGGACATGACTTACGGACTAAACAACAACAAAACAAATACTTAAGCAATGGAGTGAAATCAAAATAAATACTCAACTGGAGAATCATACTATGAGCAACATCGCCAGTTCCCTGTTTCTCTCTCCCATCATACCTCCCTGTCTCCCACCTCAAGATACCATATTCCCAATTATATTATTTTTAAATATTAAATGGTTTTAAACTCACTACCTTGATTTTATTTTTCTCATAAACCCAAGTGGTTATTTTATTGTAAATATGCCTGCAAAAATGTTCCAGTTAATCATTGAATGGATTTGCTTTTCAGTGCAGAATTGGCTGCACTCCAGATAAAGCTGCCAGTATTTTGATCCCATCTCAACCACTGCCTCTCCTGTTGCTCTGACCACTTGGCCCCCTCTGCCTCGTGCGGTCTTTATCACTGGGGCGGCACAATGAGCCTCGGCGTTCTCCGAGACGGTGCGCTTTTTCCCTCCTCTCATCTGTTAAAAGGGTAAATGACATTAATTTTCTTATCCCTAACCTTGCATTTTTGGAATGAATCCAACTTGTGCAGGGTGTCTTATCTTGTCTATATATTACTGCTGCTGCTGCTAAGTCGCTTCAGTCGTGTCCGACTCTGTGCGACCCCATAGACGCAGCCCACCAGGCTCCCCCGTTCCTGGGATTCTCCAGGCAAGAACACTGGAGTGGGTTGCCATTTCCTTCTATATATTACTAGGTTCAGTTTAATAATTTTCTTAATTGTTTAATGTGTTTAATAATTTCACATCTGCATTTATGAGCCTGTATTATGAGCATGAAAGTGAAAGTGTAAGTTAGTTGCACAGTTGTGTCTGACTCTCTGCGATTCCATGGACTGTCCTGCTCCTCCGTCCATGGAATTCCCCAGGCAAGAGTCCTGGAATGGGTTGCCATTTCCTTCTCCAGGGGATCTTCCTTCTCCTGGGGATCGAACCCAGGTCTCCCATATTGCAGGCAGATTCTTTACCAGCTAAACCACAAGGGAAGCCTGAAGTATGAGCATACTTGATGCCAAAATCTAAAAAGGACGCATAAGAAAAAAAATACTGCAGGCTCATAAACACAGAAGTAAAAAACCTAAGCAAATTATTAACCAAACTAATAATACATAAACAAGATAACACACTGTCCCCAAGTTGGATTTATTCCAAAACTTCAAGGTGAGGAATAAGAAAATTAATGTAATTTACTCTTTTAACAGGTTAGATGCTACATTTATGACATGCGAGTGGGAAAGTTCCCTCTTTATATATCCTGGAAGAATTTGTACAAGATAGAAGTGTTTCTTCTTTGAATGTCTAGTTAATCTTCCATTGAGGCCTTTCGTCTGTGATAAGATTAAAAAATTTTTTTTATTGATGTATAGTTGATTTACAATGTTGTATTTGTTAGTTACCGGTGTACAGCAAAATGATTCAGTTATACATATGTACACATTCTTTTTTCAAAATATTCTTTTCCATTATGGTTTAGCATAGGACATTGAATAGAGTCCTCTGTGCTATATAGCAGGACCTTGTTGTTTAGCCATTCTACATCTTTGTGATAAAATTTTATCTACTGGTTTAATTTAATATTACAGGATTAATCAGCATTTTTGTTGTTGTTGTTGTGTGAACTTTTCGTTGTGGCTCAAGGACTTAGTCACCCTGAGACATACGGGATCTTAGTTCCCTGACCAGGGACGGAACCCCCGTCCCCTGCCTTGAAAGGCAGACTCTCAACCACTGGACCACTAGGGAAGTCCCTAATCAGGATTAATATTCCTACTTGTGTTAGTTTTGCTGACTTTTATTTTTGTATAGGGACTTGTCTATTTTTATATAATTTAAATATATTAAAAGTACATAAAACATAAAAGTTGGCATAAAGTTGTTTATAACATCTTTGCATTTTTACTGTCTAACATATCTCACTTTTTATTTCTGTTATTGTTAATTTGTGCCTTCTCTTTTAAAAATTACTCTGATTACAGCTTGCAAAAGTTTTGTCAGTTCATTTGTCAGTTCATCATTCAGTTCATTTCAGTTGCTCAGGCGTGTCCACCTCTTGCGACCCCATGGACTGCAGCATGCCAGGCTTCCTTGTCCAACACCAACTCCTGGAGCTTGCTCAAATTCGTGTCCATCAAGTCAGATACCATCCAACCATCTCATCCTCTGTTGTCCCCTTCTCCTCCCACCTTCAATCTTTCCCAACACCAGGGTCTTTTCCAATGAGTTGGCTCTTTGCATCAAGTAGCTGAAGTATTGCAGCTTCAGCTTCAGCATCCAATGTATTCAGCTTCATCTTCAGTCCTTCCAACAAATATTCAGGTTAATTTCCTTTAGGATTGACTGGTTTGATCTCCTTGCTATCCAAGGGACTCTCAAGAGTCTTCTCCAGCACCACAATACCAAAGCATCAGTTCTTCGGCACTCAGCCTTCTTTATGGTCCAACTCAAATCCAGACATGACTTCTGGAAAAACCATAGATTTGACTATATGAAACTTTGTTTGCAAAGTAATGTCTTTACTTTTTAATATGCTGTCTAGGTTTGTCATAGCTTTCCTTCCAGGGATCAAGTGTCTTTTAATTTCATATTAAAAAGAAAAGAAAGTAAGGTTGAAGTTGCAAAGTCTTCTACCATCTAGATTCAGAAATCATATGATGTCATTTCCACAATGTCCCGTTGGTATACAGGTCAGCCTTATTCCATGAATACTAGGCTCATTTGAAGGCCACTTGGGAGGCTGGCTACCACAACTGTCCTGTCTCCTCGTTCTTCTCCATTTGGAACCATTTCTCAGGTTTTTTTTTCTTCTATGAACTTGAAACTTGTGAAAAGTATTGGCCAGTTATTTTGTAGAAGATCCCTCAGTCTGGATTTATCTGATGTTTTCTAATGCTTACTTTGAGGTTATTCATTAGGGCCAAGAATAATACAGAAGTGATGTGCTCTTCTCAGTGAATCCTACTGGGTGGTACGTGAAATTGGCTTGTCTTGTTATTGATTACTTTAACTTTGATCACTTGGTTAGGATGTGGCTGCCAGGATTCTCCATTGCAAACTGACTCGTTTCCTATTTGTAATAGTAAATATCTTGGGTGAGGGGAGATACTTTGAATTTATGCAAGTATCTTGTTTCTTATCATACTTTTTAAACCATCAATGATTCCTGCCTGCAACAAGTACTACTGTGGCATTTGCCTAATGATGATTTTCTATTTTCATCACGCCTTTTCCTTTTATTTACAAAATCCTACTGGAAGAAACAACTATCCAGCTTCCGTGGTGGCTCAGTGGTAAAAACCCCACCTACCAATGCAGGAGGCATGGGCTGGACCATTTGATCCAGGAAGATCCCATGTGCCTTGAAGCAACTAGCCCATGCACAGCTATTGAACCTGAGCTCTCGAGCCTGGGAGCCACAGCTATTGAGCCCACATGGTTCAACTACTGAAGCCCAAGTGCCCTAGAGCTTGTGCCCCACAACAAGAGAAGCCACCGCCACAGCTAGAGAGCAGCCACACCAGGAGCCACAGCTCCACTTGCTGCCACAACTGGAGAAAAGCCAGGGCATCAGCAAAGGCCCAGCACAGCCAAAAAGAAACAATTTTTTAAAAGACAAAGAGCTGTCACTTCCCCCCCATTTGCTTATTTATTTATACCAGTATAGACTCATGGATATTTGTCTTATTCCATGGGTAACAATCCCTTACAATCTGTGATAGTTAATTTTATGTGTCAGCTTGACAGTATCAAAGGGTGCCCAGACATGTGGCTACAAATTATTTTTGGTTGTGCCTGTGAGGGTATTTCCAGTTGAAATTTCTAATTGAAATTTCCAGTTTTCTCAGAATCAGTGAAGAAGTTTACTCTCCCAAATATGAGTGGGCATCATCCAGCCCATTGAGAGCTTCAGTAGAATGAAAACGTGGAGGAAGGAAGAATTGCCCCCTTTACCTGATTCCTTGAGCTGGCCATCGAGCTTCTGTCCTTGGCCACCCTTGTTTTCAGGTCTTCAGATTCAGAAATAATTACACCAACACTTTCCTGTGTCTCCAGCTTGCAGACGGCAGATGGTGGGACTTTTCCACCTCCATAATAGCATAAGAAATTCATAATAACCGGGGTCCCCAACCTCCCAGATCTAATGCCTGATGCTCCGAGGTGAAGCCGATGTAATAATAATAGAAATAGAGTGTACAATAAATGTAATGTGCTTGAATCATTGGAAACCATCCTCCCCCCCACCCGCCATGGAAAACTTGTCTTCCAAGAAGCCAGTCCTTGGAGCCAAAGAGGTTGAGGACTGCTGCTTATACTACATCTCTTTGTATGTGTATCCTATTGGTTCTGTTTCTCTGAAGAACCCTAACTACTGCACTATCATTGCTTATTTTATTGTTCAAATTGTCCCAGATTAAGCCCCAGGGAGCTCCTTCGGGTTGACTCATCTGGCTCCTTGCTTTCTGTCACTAGGTGATATTCCAGATTCATGATGTACCATCTCTGCACCAGCCCTGAAATGAACCATTTCTCCAAAGAGCTCTGATTCCTTTTCACTGAAGAATGGAATTTAAGAACCAAGAACTGGGCGTCAGCCGTGCTCATTGTTCCTGGGGTGTTATCGCCTCCAGGTCCTCTCAGTGGATAGAGTAGGAAATATATGTATGTCTGTACCCATCTGTTTATTTCTAGGTCTACCCATCTGTACATATGTATCCATCACACAAGTTTATACTAATGCCTTTGATTCTCATCCAACATCACAGGGTTCTTTCTAGCTTTCCCCTTTTCCTACTTGTAATTCTTCTCTGACAGAGAGAAATTGGATTCTCATAATTTACAATATTCTATTTATGTGCTTAGTACATGTAAATATTAAATAGGTTCAGAATTTCTAACCCACATCTCTCTAAAAACAAATTTGCTACTAAGAGTACAATACTTGTATTGTTCAGTTCTTTTTTCTTACAGTAATTACTCAAAGATTGAAGCTGGAATCCAGATTGCCAGGAGAAATATCAATAACCTCAAATAAACCACACTTATGGTAGAAAGCAAAGAAGAACTAAGGAGCTCTTGATGAAAGTAAAAGAGGAGAATAAAAAAGTTGGCTTAAAACTCAATTTCAAAAACCAAAGACAATGTCATCTGGTCCCATTACTTCATGGGAAATAGATGGGGAAACAATGGAAATGGTGAGAGACTATCTTCTTCCAAAATCATTGCAGATGGTGACTGCAGCCATGGAATTAAGAGACACTTGTTCCTTGGAAGAAAAGGTATGACCAACCTAGACAGCATACTAAAAAGTAGAGATATTTCTTTGCCAACAGATGTCCATCTAATCAAGGCTATGGTTTTTCCAGTAGTCATGTATGGATGTAAGAGTTGGACTGTGAAGAAAGCTGAGCACTGAAGAACTGATGCTTTTGAACTGTGGTGTTGGAGAAGACTCTTGAGAGTCCCTTGGACTGCAAGGAGATCCAACCAGTCCATTCTAAAGGAGATCAGCCCTGGGATTTCTTTGGAAGGAATGATGCTAAAGCTGCAACTCCAGTACTTTGGCCACCACATGCAAAGAGTTGACTGATTAGAAAAGACTGATGCTGGGAGGGATTGGGGGCAGGAGGAGAAGGGGACGACAGAGGATGAGATGGCTGGATGTCATCACCGACTGGACGGCCATGAGTTTGAGTGAACCCTGGGAGCTGGTGAGGGTCAGGGAGGCCTGGTGTGCTGCAATTCATGGGGTCGCAAAGAGTCAGACACAACTGAGCAACTGAACTGAACTGAAGAAATATATGTCACATATTATATATAATATTAACCTTATATATTATATATTAATTATACAAAGTAACATTATATTATACATTGGTTATTATATACATATTTGTATAAGTACATATACATATATTAAGATATATACATACATACTATATATTAATGTATAAAGTGAAAGTGAAGTCTCTCAGTCGTGTCCAACTCTTTGCGACCCCATAGACTGTAGCCTACCAGGCTCCTCTGTCCATGGGATTTTCCAGGCAAAAGTACTGGAGTGGGTTGCCATTTCCTTCTCCAGAGGATCTTCCCAACCCAGGAATCGAACCTAGGTCTCCCTCATTGTAGGCAGACGCTTTACTGTCGAGCCACCAGGGAAGCCAGTATTAATGTATAAAATATCTGTTAATTCCTATTTTCTTTAATGTTTTTTAAAAGAAAGGGTGTTGAATTTGGTAGGTTTTTCTAGCATCTATGCAGATAAGCATATAATTTTTTCCCTTAAATCTATTAATGTGGCCTGTGATATTAATGGATTTCTTATCATTAAATCAATCTTGGGGTTCTGGAATAAATTCCACTCGGTCGTGGTGCATTGTTTTCTTGCTGTAGCATTGAATTACATTTGGTGATATTTTACTTAGTATTTGTGTTTCAATATTCATAAGTAATTTGAGTCTGTAGTTATTGTTTATTATTCTGCCTTCTAGGTTTAGATGTTAATGTTTTACTTGCTTCATAAAAGAAATAAGTTGTAACTCAAGCATACATCAATACAGCAAACTTTTTAAAACTGAAAAAAAAAAAAAGAAACAAAGAATGTTCTGAAATGATTTCTAGAACACTGGGACCATCTGTTCTTTAAAACATGTGAGAAACTTCTATGAAACCATCTGGCCCAAGTGCTTTTTTATGAGGTAGTTTGCCGGGGTCCAGCCCCGGTGGATCCAGGGTGATTCGAAGGTGGAGATGGAGTCAGCGAGAAAAACGCTTATTGAGAAATATAAGATTAGATTAGGAAATAATAGTATAGTAGGAAAATTTAGATGAAGAAAAGAAGGCTGAATAACTTGATTTATGTGGAATACCAATCACCACCTACGTAGGCCACAGGCGTCTTTCCATTCTCCCGAAGGAGAGGAGGCACTGAGGCCTCCCAGTCCGATCTTGGAAGCCCAGGCATAATTAGTAGGCTTGGTGAGTACCCACTCTCCAGATGGAAATTCAGCCAGAAGGAGAAAGAAAGAACGACACGGGGGGAATCAGCCTTTCCAGAAACTGATCCCATCTTCTTTATTTTCAGGTTTGCTTATATACCTTTTTTACACATAGGGATGAATACAGAGTCACATGGGGGTCAGCAGTCCTGACTCACTTTATCAAAATCAGGTGCTTTACATAAAAGTTGGAGAAGACTCTTGAGAGTCCCTTGGACTGCAAGGAGATCCAACCAGTCCATTCTGAAGGAGATCAACCCTGGGATTTCTTTGGAAGGAATGATGCTAAAAATGAAGCTCCAGTACTTTGGCCACCACATGCGAAGAGTTGACTCATTGGAAAAGACCCTAATTCTGGGAGGGATTGGGGGCAGGAGGAGAAGGGGACAACCGAGGATGAGATGGCTGGATAGCATCACGGACTCAATGGATGTGAGTCTGAGTGAACTCCAGGAGTTGGTGATGGACAGGGAGGCCTGGCGTGCTGCTATTCATGGGGTTGCAAAGAGTCAGACACGACTGAGCAACTGAACTGAACTGAACTAGGGGTTTTACATCATATTCTGGCCATGAGGCCTGCTGACACTTTATGACCCTTTCTTTCTGATAACCAAAAAACTTATTTTTTCCAAGAGTGTTTTTCCTTAAACCAGGCACCACCCGCCACATAAAGTTACATTCCTATAGGGTGAGGGTGTAGTGAGTTACAATCAAGAAAGGAATTTATTTAACCCAAGGTTAACATGATTAATCTTAAAGGTTAATACTTATTTTTCTTATATGCTAGTTATATTCATTATAAGGGCAGGGAATATGGAGATTTAACAGCAAAACATCAGCCCAACAAATGAAATCCTTTCACCAATGTTCCCCTTAAGATCTATTCAGTCTTAAGATAGTGATAAAGTTACATTTTTACATAGCAAGGACACAGTGATTTATAACAAAGTACAGTGATCTATAACAAAGGAGAAAATTCATTAACTCAAAAAGTCTAGTATTGCTAACATCAAAAACTACTATATTTCTTTTTTTATATTCCAAATACATTGATTAATATATTCCCAGGTGCTAAGGAAGTGGAGGCCTGGCGGCGATCATTGACTCAACAATGAGAAAAGCCCTATGCTAATTAAGACCTTCAAAATACCCCAAACTCTCTGTGCTATTTATGGTTGAGAGGTAGTAAACAATCATGTGCTCCGTAGAGGCAGGAGTATGGATAATCCTATCACACAAACTAGTTTGCCAGCAGAGAGGTTTGACCTGAGACACCCTTGTCATGCCCAAGGGCAAGGAATTAGTAGCAATTATTGGCACAACAAATGAAAAACCCTTTACCAATATAATTCCTAATCAACACACTATACTAATAAATTCTAACTTCCCCAAAGAATCTGCCTTTAGTAAGTCTAAAACATCTCGTGCCTCTCGCTGTTGGGAGGCTGTAAACAATCACATGTGGCTGGATGAACCTATACAGGCAGGTTAGAGAACCTTCAGAGGAGTTTGTAAGCTGAAACACTCTTGTCACGCCCAGGAATTTTATCAACTGGAGCTGCAAATTAACTCCTTCTCCGAGAGAAATGGTTATGGGGGAGAGCCCCCCGTAAAGTCAGAGGTGTAGGTGAGAGCCTAAAACAGATTCTTGGTTTTGGGGGTAGATGCTCGGGAACAGGGGGTTTCCTGAGGCTTGATCATGCCTTTGCGTATACCAAGCCTCCTTCCTCATGACCTTTGCCATGGGCGGAGTTCCTCACGCTGGCCCCCGGCATCTCCCCCCCCCTTTTTTTAAAGCACCCAGAAATGCTCTGCCGAAGAATCCTGACAATACAAGGAAGAATGATTATAAGTAAGATTAGAGCACCAACACAGAACTGAAGACAGAATGTTTTTTCCAGAAATAAAGTTAGAGAAGGGCCAGCGTGAGGAACTCCGCCCATGGCAGTAGTTCTTTAAAACTTTCTTTATTTTTTCCATGGATATTGGTCTAGCTAAGATTTTTTTCATTATAATGAGATAAATTTTGCTAATCTCTGTTTCCCTAGGACATTATTACTTTATCCCAGGCTTTCCAAATTTACTTTTATTAAATCTGCACAGTAACCTCATAATTTCAAAATTCTTTAAAAAGTTTCTTTATTTAAAAAAATTATGGTAAAATATGCATAAAAGTTCCCTGGAGAAGGAAATGGCAACCCTCTCCAGTATTCTTGCTTGGAAAATCCCATGGACAGAGGAGTCTGGTGGGCTACAGTTCATGCGGCCACAAAGAATCGGACATGACTGAGCATCTGAGCATATATACATAAAAGTTACCATTTTTCAATGTTTTAAAAAGTATGATTCAGGGCCAAAAGGAGAATGGGGCAGCAGAGGATGAGATGGTTAGATAGCTTCACCAATTCAATGGACTTGAATTTGAGCAAACTCCTGGAGACAGTGGAGGACGGAGGATCCTGGTGTGCTGCAGTCCACAGATCACAAAGAGTCAAACATGACTTACCGACTTAACAACAACATTAGGTGGGCTCACATCGTGCAACCCTCACCACCATCCATCCATAAAACTTTTTTCTTCTTGCCAAACAAACTCTGTACCCATTTGCCTCTCTCCTCAGCTCCTGGAAACCACCATTCTACTTTCTGTCTTATAAATTTGACTATTTTGTATAAGTTAAAAAAAAGTCTTTACTGAGGTAGCATTCATATGGCATATAACTTACTCCTACAAAGTGTACAATTGGTTCTCAGTATATTCAAAGTTGTGCAACTATCACCACAATCCAATTTCAGGACATGTTCATGATGCCAAAAAGAAACTCAGTATCTATCAGCAGTCACTCCCCACTGGCTGTTCCACCAGCCCCAGGCAACCACTAATCTGCTTTCAGTCTACAGTTTTGCCTATTCTGGACATATCACATAAATAAAATCATACCATATAGTGCCTTTTGTGACTGTCTTCTTTCATTTAAAATAATATTGTCCAACTCATCTGTGTTGTAGCATGCATCAGTACTTCATTTTTCTTTTTTTGACCACCATACCTCGAGGCTTGCAGGATCATGATTCTCCAACCAGGGATGGAACCCTGGCTCTCAACCGTGAAAGCAGCAGTCCTAACCGCCAGACTTCCAAGGAATTCCCAGTGCTTCATGTCTGTTTATGACTGAATAATATTCCCTTGCATAGTCATATCACATTTTGTTTAATCCGCTCATCATTTGGGTTCTTTCCACCTTTTGGCTCTTGGAAATTATGCTGCTGTGACTATCACATACAAGGTTTTGTGTGAACACATATCTTCAGTTCCCTTGGGTATACACCTGGGTGGGAGCGGAATGACTGGATTATACGGTAAGTCTATAATTAACTTTTTGAAGAACCACCAAACTTCTGAAGCAGCTGCACCATTTTACATTCCCACCAGCAATGTATGAAGGCTCCAATTTCTTCACGCCCTTGTCAACACTCGTCATTTTGTGTCTTTGTTAGCCATCCTAGTGGGTGTGAAGTAGTGTCTGTTGTGGTTTCCCTTTTTCTTGTTGCACTTCCTTAATGACTGGTGATTCTGAGCGTCTTTTCACGTGCTTTTGCCTGTTTGTGTATCTTCTTTGGAGAAATGTCTATTCTTTTGCCCATTTGAAAAATAGGACTATTTGACTTCTCTGGTGGCTCAGTGGTAAAGAACTTGCCTGCTAATGCAAGAGACACAGGCTCAGTCCCTGCCTGGGATCCCAGAAGATCCCACGTGCAGCAGGGTAACTAAGCCCGTGAGCCACAACTGTTGAGTCTGTGTGCTAGAGCCGGGGAGCTGCAACTACTGAGACCACGGGCCAACAGTGCGTGGGCCGCACACCCTAGAGCCTGTACTCCGGAACACAAGAAACCACCTCAATGAGAAGCCTGCATACCACACCTAGAGAGTAGACCCAACTCTCTGCAGCTAGAGAAAGCCTGCCCAGCAATGGAGATGCAGCAGGGCCAATCAATAAATAGATACATAATTAAAATGAAAAAATAAGGGCTACAGTTGTCAGAGTCCTTTAAATATTACAGGTACAAGTTCCCTATCAGATACCTGGTTTGCAAATATTTTCTCTTATTTTGTAGTTGTCCTTTTACTTTCTTGGTATATCCTTCACAGCATAAAGTTTTTAATTTTTATGTAGCTTATTTTTTCTTTTTTGTGCTTTTGGTGTCATATCTAAGAAACCCTAACCCAAGATCATGAAGATTTGTGCCCATATTTTCTTCTGAGAATACTATAGTTTTAGTTCATAGATTTTAGGTCTATGATTTATTTTGATTTTATTATTCGTCTGGTGTGAGGCAGGTGTCCAACTTCATTCCTTTGCATGTGGTTATCCAGTTGTCCCAGCATCCATTTACTGAAAAGACTGTTCTTCCCTTATTGAAAGATCTTGGCACTGTTACAGAAAATCAGCTGACCACAAACATAGGGGTTTATTTTTGGATGCCCAGTTCTATTATATTGATCTATTTGTCTGTCTTAATGGTGAGATGGAGCAGGACCCTATGATCCTTGTTCCCATGTCCTCAGCCTACCTTTTGTCTTAGCCAAAGAATAAGTTTAATCAGAGGAGCGAGAAAATCAGAAACAAAGGAAAACAGTCCAACAATCCTAAATAATTGTTTAGTCATTAAATCTAGTCAAGGACGTTAAGTTCCTTCTCAAGGGCTATAGACAATATTATGAGCCATATCCTGTGAGCTGTCTTTCAGATACTGAAACCGCCACCTGGTGGAAGAAGTTGGTTACATGATGAACAGATTGTCAGTCAAGTCACTCAGTCGTGTCCGACTCTTTGTGACCCCATGGACTGCAGCCCATCAGGCTCCTCAGTCCATGAGATTCTCCAAGCAAGAATACTGGAGTGGGTTGCCATTTCCTTCTCTCCAGGGGATCTTCCCGACCCAGGGATCGAACCCGGGTCTCCCGCATTGGAAGCAGATGCTTTAACCTCTGAGCCATGACATAATCTAACAAATTTTAAAAACTGGCCTCTAAGAAATGGGAACAAATCAACCATGGAACTAAAGATTAACTGTACTTAAAACAATCAAGACGATACTGGTCATACCACTGATGATCAGTTTCAAGGTGCTTGTCAGAGCTGTCTGCTGTTCCTGCATTAGCCCCCTCTGCCTATATTGTCAGTGGGGGAGAGTCAACCTTTGGACAGGTGGTAGCCCTTCCCAACCCCGGTTGCTGGAATCCAAAATAAAGTCAACTTTCCTTTCCACCAACTTTGCCTCTTTTTTGGCTTTTGAGCGGCAAGCACCTGGACCCCACTTTCAGGTACAATGGCAGTACCACACAGTCCAGATTATTGTAGCTTTGCAGTAAGTTTTGAGTTCAGGAAGAATGAATCATGCAGTTTGTTCTCTCTCTGCTTTCTTTTTTTAATTTTTATTGGAGTAGAGCTGAATTACAATGTGTTCATTTCAAGTGTACTCTAATTTTTTTCTCAAGATTGTTTTGATTATTTTGAGTCTCTTGCATACCCACATAAATTTCCAAATCTTTACTTTGCTGTATATCTGAAACTGGAGAAGGCAATGTCAACCCACTCCAGTACTCTTGCCTGGAAAATTCCATGGATGGAGGAGCCTGGTAGGCTGCAGTCCCTGGGGTCGCTGCGAGTCAGACACGACTGAGCAGCTTCACTTTCACGCACTGGAGAAGGAAATGGCAACCCACTCCAGTGTTCTTGCCTGGAGAATCCCAGGGATGGGGGAGCCTGGTGGCTGCCGTCTATGGGGTCGCACAGAGTCAGACACGACTGAGGCGACTTAGCAGCAGCAACAGCATATATGAAACTAACACAATATTGTAGATCAATCAGAGATCAATTTTAAAAATTAGCCATCACAACAGCTCATTTCATTCTGTTGTTCAGTCGCTCAGTCGTGTCTGACTCTTTGTGACCCCGTGGACTGCAGCACGCCAGGCTTCCCTGTCCTTCACCATCTCCCAGAGCTTGCTTAAACTCATGTTCATTGAGTTGGTGATGCCATCCAACCATCTCATCCTCTGTTATCCCCTTATCCTCCAGTCTTCAATCTTTCCCAGCATCACGGTCTTTTCTAATGAGTTGACTGTTTGCATCAAATGGTCAGAGGATTGGAGCTTCAGCTTCAGTGTCAGTCCTTCCATGAATATTCAGGACTGATTTCCTTTAGGATTGACTGGTTAGATCTCCTTGCAGTCCAAGGCACTCTCAAGAATCTTCTCCAACACCACAGTTCAAAAGCATTAATTCTTCAGTGTTCAGCCTTCTTTATATCATTTGTTCACTTCTTTTTATCACTGAATAATATTCTATTTTATGGATATACCACAACTTTGTTTATCCATTCACCTGTTAAAGGATATCTTAACTGCTTTTGTTTTTGGCAATTATGAATGAAACTGATAGAAACATTTGTGTGCAGGTTTTTGGGTGGACATAAATTTTCGACTCCCTTGGTAAATACTAAGGGGGACAGTTGCTGGATTGTATGTAAGAATATATTTAGTTTTGTAAGAATCTGTCAAACTCTCCTCCAAAGTGCCTGTACTGTTTTTCATTCCTACCAGAAATGACTAAGAAATCCTACTGCTTCACATCCTCACCAACATTTAGTGTTGTTAGTGTTGTGGATTTTGGCTATTCTAATAAGGATGTAGGGTATCTCATTGTTGCTTTAATTAGCATTTCTCTAATACCATATGATATGGAACATCTTTTTACATGAATATTTGCCATCTGTATATTTTCTTTTGTGAAATGTCTGTTAAGGGTTTTGGCCTGTTTTAAAATTGGATTTTGTTTTCTTATCATTTTTGTTTGTTTGTTTTTGTCTTTTTTTGGCCAAGGCATGTGACTTGCAAGATCTTGGTTCTCCTACCAGGGATGGAGCCCAGGCCCTCAGCGGTGAAAGCACAGAATCCTAACCCCTGGACTGCCAGGGAGTTCTCTCCTATTTTGGAGTTTCAAGAGTTCTTTGTATATTTTGAATAACAGTCCTTTAACAGACATGTCTCTTTTACCAATGTTGTCTCCCTGTCGAATTCTCTAGACATCGTCTTTTGCAGAGCAAAAGTTTTTCATGTTAATTAATGCCTTTATCAATTGTTTTTTCACAGATCATACCTTTGGTGTGGTATTTGAAAAATCATGGCCTTACACCTTAACTAATACAGTGTTATATGTCATTTATATCTCAGTAAAACTGGGGGGAAAAGGTATGACCAAACCCAAGATTTTCTGTAATGTTAACTTCCAGGAGGTTTATAGTTCTCTATTTTACATTTAGGTCTATGATCCATTTTCAGTTAATTGTTGTAAAAGGGATAAGGTCTATGTCTAGATTTTTTTTTTTTCCATGCGGATGTCCAGTTGTTCCACTATCATCTGTTGTATAGACTATCTTTTCTCCACAGTATCGCCTTTACTCCTGTGTCAAAGAAAGACCCACTATATTTATGTGGATCTATTTTGGGCTCTTGAGTGGGTGAAGCCTGGTATTTGTGCACAGCCTTCCCAAGCCCCAGGGTAGACTGGGACCCAAGGAAGGCCCTTCCTGGCTGCCTCTTTCCCTGATTGTCTTGTAAAATGTCCAGTTGCCATTTTACCTATTGCTGCTAGTATCAAGGAGTACCTTCTTAATTGCTCTCCACAAAAATATCAAAGATCTCACTTTGTTTGATAATGCTAATAGGTATTATTCCAGATAAGGTAAGTGCCTCAGGCAAAGTTCTTCATGGCCTGCCTTTCCACCTGGGCAGAACCTCTGCCCCACACTTTAGAAGTAGGGAAAGCAGCCCATTATCCATTAGTGACACTCCTGCTCTAGAAGCTGGGGGCAGTGGGAGATAGCAGCTCCTGGTCTTCTTGACTTTTCCCTTCTGGCGTGGACTCTCTGTTTCAGGAGAGCCATGAGGATCCAGTGTTTTACGCCTGTCGTGCCCAGATTGTAGAGCTTCTTGCCTGCAAGTGTGGGTTGTGTCGGGGAAGAGACGCCCAGTTCTCTTTTGCTGCACCTACCTGGGACAGAGCTTCGACAACGAGAGGATGAGAGACATGGACCACCTGCCTTTCTCAAGGCGAGAGCTTCGCTCTACACTGGGATGTGGGGACTAGAGTTGGAGAGGGCGCCCTCTATTTTCTTGGCTGCCCCTGGGTGGAGTTAAACTCCTGGAAGACAGAAAGAAGAGAAGAAGGAGAAAGCGGTGGGTGGTAGCTCAAAAGTCAGAGACTCTCACTGTTTTTATGTGTTTGCTTTTGTTTTTAAATTGAAGTATAGTTGATTTGGACTTCCCAGGTGGTGCAGTGGTAAAGATTCTGCCTGCCAGTGCAGGAGATGCAAGAGCTGTGGATTCGATCCCTGGGTTGGGAAGATCCCCTGGAGTAGGAAATGGCACCCCACTCCAGTATTCTTGCCTGGAAAATTGCATGGGCAGAGGAGCCTGGGGGGCTTCTCCAAGGGGACACAAAGAGTCGGACATGACTGAGCAACTAAGCACATTGTGGATTTACAGTACTGTGTTAGTTTCAGGTGTACAGCACAGAGATACAGTATTTTTGCAGATTATATATTAGAAGTTATTATAAGATAATGGGTGCAATTCCCTGTGCTAAATAGTGTATCCTTGTTGCGACTCTCACTGTTTTGAGCAACATTCCCTTAAATGAATGCTTCTGAATTTGCTGGATATGCCTTTAGGATAATCTCCAGACTAAATAATTAGGTAAAAAATTTCTTTCTAGTTAGATAGTTGTTTTACCTCGGGGAATTTCAACCGTGCTTTCAACCGTGCTCCTCACTCTGCCACTCTGAGAATCAATCTGAAGATTTAAAAAATTTTCTTATTCCAATGGTGGTTTTCCTCTTGTCACTTATTTGCTATATATGTTTCCCCCCTTTTTTCTTGAACAAGTTAACTAGTGGTTTGCTTGTTTGGTAATTTTTCCAAAAATACAAGTCTAATTTCTGTCCTCTACTGCATTAATCTCTGTTTTTCTCGTTATTCTTTCCTCTTTGTGCTTTCTTTTGGTTTACTTTCTTGTTGGTTTTTCCCCCTAGTTTCTTAGAAGTGGGAATAAAATCCAATTCTTCTCTTTTTTTTACTTTAAATAATAAAAGTGTCATGTGTTATGAACGTTCATCTAATCATTGATGTACTTTTATTTTGATTTTTTTTTTTGGCAGCTCTGCCTGATGTGTGATATCTTACTCCCTGACCAAGGATAGAACCCATGCTCCCTGAAGTGGAAGCTCAAAGGCCTATCCACTGGACCACCAGGGAATTCTCTCTAGTCACTGCTTTAAATGTATTCATAGAGTCTTATTATTTTTTAGAATTTTGCATTCCAATTTTTCACCTAATTAATTTTGTGTTTGTCTTTGCTGATGACTTCTCATTTTGTTACACTGTATTCAGAGAATGTTGTTTATAACATTTCCATTTTATTCAACTTAATAACTTTTTTGTGATGAATATGATTAACTTTTTGTGGATATTTTGTTTCTTTGGATTTACCAGTTTTTTTTTTTTTTTTCAGGGGAAAGTTTCCTCTGTTGATGTGTGTTGGATTTTATGTTCTGGTAATTTTTTGGTTTTTAAATAATAGTTTCAAATGGATCTGTTAACCTTTCCCTTGTTCATTTTTTGTGCCGTTGGGGTGTTTTACTAGATTCCTGGCTCTGTTGAACACTCTCATGTCAATATACCAAAGTCCAGACGCTTTAGTGGATTTTAATTTGTTTAGTTGGGAGAAGGGGTTTGTGTCCTCCGATTTTCTGTTTAGCTTTCTTTCTCTTTTGTCTTATAAGACCCTAAATTTTTGCTTTTTTCCTCTCTCATCACTCAATTGCCCAAAGACTCTACAACCATTTGCTGCCCCCCTTTCCCCTTTCCCAGAACCTATGTATTTAAAAGACTGACCCTTCAAATGCCATATACTTGAAGTCCCTTCCCTGTAGTCTGCATTCTGATGTCCCAGGATGTTTTCCTATTATTAACAGCCTGCAGAAAAAATGTCCTCTTCCTGAAATGAAGGTTCTAGATTGACGAATTGGACCGCGTTGCCAGCTGTGCTTTTCTCTCTTCCCTGTTTTTCTGGGCACAAAGCCACCTGAGAAGGTGGAGCGGGCGGGAGCGCAAGAGACTAGCACAGCCCTGCGGTTCGCTGTCATTCTGTTTACAGTTATTCTGGAGAGTAGCTTCCCTGGTGACTCAGACGGTAAAGAACCTGCCGCAATGCAGGAGACCCGGGTTTGATCCCTGGGTCGGGAAGATTCCCCTGGAGAAGCGCATGACAACCCACTCCATTCTTGCCTGGAGAATCCCATGGACAGAGGGGCCTGGAGGGCTACAGTCCATAGGATCACCAAGAGTCAGACAGGATTGAGCGACTAACACTTTCACTTTCATTCTGAAGTGTGGACATTCTCTGCTTTCAAGTTATGGTGAGGCTACAGCAGAGTTTTATTTCCCATGCTTGTTGTTTCGACTAGCTTGGGAAGGAAGCACTGGGAGATGGGGACATAGGCAGCCACTGTGGTCCTTGATTACCCAGAAGTCCCTCTGCTTTTTCTTTTTCTTTTTTTTAACATGTATTTATTTATCTGGCTACACTGGATCTTAGTTGTGCCAGGGGGATCTTTTGATCTTCCTCGCAGCCTTTGGAATCTTTACTTGGGGCATGCAAACTCTTAATTGAAGCAAGTGGGATCTAGTTCCCGGACCAGGAATCAAACCTATTCCCTGCATTGGAATCTCACCGGACCACCTGAGAAGTCCCACCTTGTAACTTTTAAAGGCAGAGTTCAGCTCATTTATTTGCACCCTTTCTTATTTTCCAATATACGCACTTGAGGTCATAAATTTTTCTCTAAGAATTTTTAGCTGGATCATCCATCTTTGATATATGATATTTCACTATGATTATAATCTAAAACAATGCAAATTTATAGTCTATTTTCTAATTTCAATTGTGGGTTTTTTCCCCCCGTGATCCAGATATTTCATAAAATATTTCTTAACTTCAAATGCATGGGATTCCCCATTTTTCTGTTTGTTGGCACTGTTTAACTTAATTATATCGCAGTAATAAGAATACAAACTGTATGCTTTTACTTTTTTGAAACTAGTTGAGTTGCCTGATGGTCTAGAATTTGATGGATTTAGGGGAAATGTTCTTTATATGCTGTTCTGCATTTAGGTGCAGTGCTTCACTAGGTCAAATTTGTTAACCATATTCTTCATATCTTTTATATCCCAGCTAAATTTTTTTGCCTGCATGTGTCATGGAGTCTACAAATAAAATTGTGATGTAATCTGCTTTTCCTTGTGGTCTTATACCTATAAACAGAGTTCATTTAAAGCTGACTTTCTTTTTCACAGTCACATATAGGAACTTTTGACATGCACTAGTACCTCCCAGGGACGGTGGGCTGCCGTCTATGGGATCGCATAGTGTAGGACACGACTGAAGCAACTTAGCAGCAGCAGCAGCAGCAGTAGCCCTTAGATTCATGAAATCACAGTTGTGCACACTAGTCCTATGTTCCAAAACCTCAGATCACAGTCCATCTGCCGTCCCCATGCGTGCTCTTCTTCCTCCACACAGCTCAACACTCATGTGCCAAGCAGAGCAGGGGGTCAGCCAGATGCAATGTCAACAAGCGTGGCTCCTGCTAGTACAGACCTACCAACATCAGTCTAACAACATTCAGCTCTGCAGAGAACAAGTACCATGAAGATCAACCAAGAATTTTATACATATATATACATATATATATATATTCTATTCTATAGAATAGAATATTCTATTCTATAGAATAGAACCACAAGTGCCGAAGAATTGATGCTTTTGAACTGTGGTGTTGGAGAAGACTCTTGACAGTCCCTTGGACTTCATGGAGATCAAACCAGTCAATCCTAAAGGAAATCAACCCTGAATATTCATTGGAAGGCCTGTTTTTGAAGCTGAAGCTCCAATTTTGGCCACCTGATGGGAAGGGCTGACTCACTGGAAAAGACACTGTTGGGAAAGATTGAAGGCAGAAGGAGAAGAGGGCAACAGAGGATGAGATGGCTAGATGGCATCACTGACTCAATGAATATGAGTTTGAGCATGCTCCAGGAGCTGGTGATGGACAGGGAAGCCTGGCGTGCTGCAGTCCATGGGGTTGCAAAGAGTCGCACATGACTTGGTGACTGAACAACAAATATATAGAATAGAACCATATATATATATATATATGTATATTTATTGCTTGTTGATCTTATTTTTAAGGATGAATTTTAAATTACTGCATATTTTAAAAATCACTATAAGCAACTTCTTTAACCTGAAATTTAATTTTTTTCTAATATAGTTATTCCAGCCTTTAGTAAACATTTACCTAATATTTTTTCCATCTTTCTGATAGAGATGAAGTAGGATAATCAAATAGTTAGCTCAGCAATCCCATTAGGGGATTGTAAATAGAGAGGAAACTTTAAGGGGCTTTGAGAGATCGTGGTGAGTTAATGATCATTCAAGAAAACAGGTTTGCTTAACTACAAAATCAAGCAAGCTCGCTAAGGAACAAAAACATGCAACAGAAGAATGAGACATGCCTCAAAACAATAGAACAATGGTGGCGTGAAACCCACATTCTGCCCAATGAGCTCATGTGTTAATGATCCCTAGGTCATGCTCTCTACACACATGATAATTTGTGAAAGGATACACTTAAAAGTGAAAGCCCTTATTGTACTGAGACCTAAAATAATTTTTCCATTGCACCATGACAGTCCTGGCTTGACCATGTAAGGACCAAAAAAACTCCCCTGCCCAACCTGGAGGAGGAGCTGATAACGGAAGCATGATGTCTATTCGAGAATGAGGAAGAAGATGGTCTTGTTCTCTCCCCACTTTTCCTTTGATTATAGAAATGTAACCCACTAAGTGCTGGGATCAAGATGGTCAGAAGAAATACCAATAACCTCAGATATGCAGATGACACCACCCTTATGGCAGAAAGTAAAGAAGAACTAAAGAGCCTCTTGATGAAAGTGAAAGAGGAGAGTAAAAAAGCTGGCTTAGAACAACATTCAAAAAACAAAGATCATGGCATCCAGGCTCATCATTTCATGACAAATAGGGAAACAATGGAAACAGTGACAGACTTTATTTTGGGGGGGGCTCCAAAATCACTGCAGATGGTGACTGCAGCCATGAAATTAAAAGACGCTTGTTCCTTGGAAGAAAAGCTATGACCAACATAGATAGCATATTAAAAAGCAGAGATATTACTTTGCCAACAAAGGTCCATCTAGCCAAAGCTATGGTTTTTCCAGCTATCATGTATGAATGTGAGTAAAGAAAGTTGTGCCAAAGAATTGATGCTGTGGTGTTGGAGAAGATTCTTGAGAGTCCCTTTAACTGCAAAGAGATCCAACCAGTCTATCCTAAAGGAAATCAGTCTTGAATATTTATTGGAAGGATTGATGCTGAAGCTGAAGCTCCAATACTTTGGCTACCTGATGGGAAGAACTGACTCATTTGAAAAGACTCTGATGCTGGGAAAGATTGAAGGCAGGGGAGAAGGGGACAACAGAGGATGAGATGGTTGGATGGCATCACTGACTTGACCGACATGAGTTTGAGCGAGCTTTGGGAGTTGGTCAAGGGCAGAGAAGCCTGGCATGCTGCAGTCCATGAGGTCGCCAAGAGCTGGACACAACTGAGCAACTGAACTGACTGAAGTACTCAGGGCAGTGTGATGCTCACCTACTCTCTCCTAAGCCTCACAAGCGTCCTATTATAATAAATCACTTCTGATCTATCACTCTACCTCTCACTAAATTCTTTCCGCGCTGAAACATTAAGGATCAGAACTCCTCAGAGCCCTCTGAAACGCCACCTAGTGGGTTCACTTCTGCTTCTGAATGTGTTACATGCATCTTTTAGAACTATCCTATGTTTTTTCTGTATCTTTTATAAATATAGGTATATCTCAGAATTATTGTGCGTTCCCTTTCAGACTACGACAATAAAATAATATTGCGATAAAGTGAGGTCACAAATTTTTTGGTTTTCCAATGCATATAAAAGTTGTTTACACTCTATTATAGTCTATTAAGTGTGCAATAGCTTTATGTCAAAACGAAACCATGTACATACCTTAATTAAAAAAGATTTTGTTGCTTAAAAATGGCAACCATCATCTGAGCCTTCACGATGATGGATCATGAAGAATCATGATCAAGGCTTCCCTAGGGGCTCAGTGGTAAAGAATCCACCTGCCACTGCAGGAGACACAGGTTCAATCCCTGGTCCAGGAAGATCCTACATGCTGTGGAGCAACTAAACCTGTGTCCACAACGGAGCCTGTGCGATAGAGCTGGGGAATCAAAACTATTGAGTCCGCATGCCATAGCTACTGAAGCCCTTGCACATAGAGCCAGAGCTCCACGACAAGAGAAGCCACTGCAGTGAGAAGCCCGCATACCGCAACAAAAAGCAGCCCCCCTCTCTGCAAATAGAGAAAGCCCACACAGCAGCGGAGACCCAGCACAGCCAAAAATAAATGGATAAAATTAATGAAGGGGCATGATCTTTTTGCAATAGTAACATCTCCATAATAAATATAATAAAAATGAAAAAGTTAGAAATTTTGGAAGAATGACCAAAATGTGACACAAAAACACAAAGTGAGCAAATGCTGTTGGAAAAAGGATTCCAATAGATTAGCTCAACATATGGTTGTGATAAAAGAAATTTCACATATTGAGCTGTGGGAAAGTCATGGGTTAACTGCTTTAATTATTAAATAAAAAGACGCGATGACCAGAAGTAGAGAATATCCACATTAAAAGTAAAGATTAAGTGCCTCCTGGGACCCCAGTGCTGGTCCTCTTTTGTTTAAGACCACTTCCCAGGTGCCAAATCCATACTGACTCTCTGTACTTGCTGTACTTGCTGGTCGGTTTTCTTGTCTGTTTAACTTTCTGTTTTATGTTGGAGCATAGTTGATTAACAATGTTGTGATAGTTTCAGATATACAGCAAACTGATTCAGTCATGCATATGCATGCATCTATTTCAAATTCTTTTCCCATTTAAGTTGCTACATAATACTGAGCAGAGTTCACAGTAGGTCCTTGTTGGTTACCTACTTTAAATACAGCAGTGGGTACATGTCAATCTCAAATTCTCCAACTATTCCTCCCCCCGACCCTTCCCCCCCTGGTAACCATTATTTGGTTCTCCAAGTCTGTGAGCCTATTTTCATTTTGTAAATAAGTTCATTTCTTTGTAGATGCTACATATAAGCGATGCCATACAGTATTTTTCTTTCACTGACTTACTTCACTCAATATGACAGTCTTTGGGTCCATCCATGTTTATGCAAATAGCATTATTTCATTCTTTTTAATGTCTGAGTAACATTCCATTACTTCCCAAGAATCCGGCTGCAATTCAAGAGACCTGAGTTTGATCCCTGGGTTGGGAAGATCCCCTGGAGAAGGGAAAGGCTACCCACCCCAGTTTCTGGCCTGGAGAATTCCATGGACTGTATAGACCATGGGATCGCAAAGAGTCGGACACGACTGAGTGACTTTCACTTTCAGCCTTCCTTTGTATCTATGCATGACATCTTTATCCATTCCTCTGCTGATAAGCATTTAGGTTGCTTCCATGTCTTGGCTATTGTAAGCAGTGCTGCAGTGAACACTGGGGTGCATATATCCTTTTGGACCGTGTCTTTCTCAGGGAATATGCCCAGGAGTGGGAATGCTGGTCACATGGTAGCTCAATTAGTGTTAGTCGCTCAGTTGTGTCCGACTCTTTGTGACCCCATGGACTGTATAGCCCATCAGGCTTCTCTGCCCATGGGATTCTCCAGGCAAGAATACTGGAGCGGGTTGCCATTGGTAGCTCTAGTTTTAGTTTTTAAGAAATTTCCATATTATTCTCCTTAATGGCTATACCAATTACATTCCCACCAGCAGTGTAGGAGGGCTCCCTTCTCTCCATACCCTCCCCAGCATTTGTTGTCTGCAGATTTTTTGATGATAGCTGTTTTGACTGGTGTGAGGTGATGTCTCATTACAGTTTTGATTTGCGTTCTCTATGATCCATTTTTCAAAACCTTGAAGGAATGTATTTCTGATTTGTTTAATGTTCTTTGCTCTGATGAGTTATAAAACTGTGCTGAAAAGCCTGCTCCTCTGGAGCAGTTCCTCAGAGTAATCTGGAAAGCTGGCTTCCAGGCCACAGTCTTCAGCTCGCTTCAAATAAAACTCTTTTCTGGGGAATTCCCTGGTGGTCCAGTGGTTATAACTCCACACTTCCACTGCCAGGGGCAATTAAAATTCTGCAACTAAGGTCCCACAAGCTGTGCAGTGCAGCCCCAAAACAAAAGAACCAAGAAACAAACAAACAAAAAAAACCTCTTTTCTATTCCTAGTATAGATTGTTTACTGATTATTCTTTTTGACAGTTACCATAAACCTTCAATTTGTAAAAAAAAAAAAAAAGCAAAAAAAAAAAAGCAATGTCTGTGAAGTGCAATAAAGCAAAATGCAATAAATAGACACATGCCTCTAGCTTGTAGCACAATTATTTTATAAACAGTATATTAGTGAGCTCAGTAGAAATTATGCTGTGATAAATGTGGTAGGCAGAATAATGACCTCCCAGATATGTACCCATCCCAATTCTTGGAACCCATGAACATATTATCTGACATGGCAAAAAGGACTTCACAGATGTGATTAAGGATCTTGAGATGGGGAGATTATCCTGGATTATTCACATGGACCAATATAATTACAAGGGTCCTTAATAGTAGAAGAGAAAAAAAAAAAAAGTGGAAGAGGGATCAGAGTTAGTAGAAGTTATGCTACTGTCTTTGAAGAGGAGGAAGGAAGCCGGAAACCAGATGCCAAAGAATGAGGCTGGCCACCGAAGGAATTAAACCTTACCCGCACCTTGATTTTAACAGACTGAGACTCATTTTGGACTTCTGGCCTCCAGAACTGGAAGATGATAGATTCACATTATTTTAAGCAACTGAATTTGTGGTAATTTGTTAGGGCAGGAAATAGAAATCCAACCCAATAATATCAATAATTATTTGATATCAATGATATCCAAAATCTCAGCAGCTTTCAAAACAGAAATTTTTGTTTTCTTTTTTTTAAAAGAGGAATTAGAGGAAATGTTTAACAAGAGTCTCCTTTTTTTCACTTTATTTTTTCTTTAAATTATGAAAGTATGATAACACATTTACAGGAAGCTTGGAAAATACAGAACAAAGTTACATGTAATTCCACTGTATATTACAAGATTTTTTAAGTAGATAAATTAAGATTTTTAGTTTGAGTTTCAGTAAGGAGTCTCCTTTTAAAAAGAAATTGAATTAGAGTTGATTTACGATGTTTCACTGTATAGCAAAGTAATTTAGTTATACCTATATTCTTTTTCATTTTTTTCCTAATATATATATTTTACTGAAGTAAGTTGACTTACAATGTTTCAGGTGCGTAGAAAGGTGATTCAGTTATACATATGCATACATATTATTTTTCAGATTATTTTCCATTACAGGTTATTATAAGATATCAACTATAGTTCCCTGTACAGTAAACGTTTGTTGCTTGTTGCATATCTATTTTTTTAATTAGAAAGCTAGCATTCTGTTCATACCAAGTCAAACAAGTAGAATCAAAATGTCATAATTTTTAAAATGTAATATGTATGTACAATATATATATTTCAGAAAACATAAATTTTTGTCTAATTAAAATTTTTAAATTAATTTCTAAATTTATAATTTTAAAAATTTATAATGTATACAAAATCTTTTCTACCTCACTTGATAAAAGCTTGAGAAAGAACATTAAAAAAAAGATGAAGAAATTGGAAAACATAAACTAAATTAAATGGCAGCACTGAATATAAAATAGAAAAAGTGAAACAAAATAGTTAAAAGTAAAAGATCCTCATATAGTCCAGTTGTTTTTAAACAGGGCTGCTCATTAGAAACATGTCTTGAACTTGAGAATAAAAGCAATACCTGAACATTTGTATTTTTCAAAAACTTCCAAGATAATTTTTATATGCATCTGGATTTTTAAAAAGTGATTACAGGTTTTTCTACTAAATAGTAGTTTTGGTGATATAGAATTTTATTATTTTTCTGTTGATCAATCATGATATAATGGTATTAAGTGAGTAATAGTTACATAGTCATAATAGTAAAAGGTGTTTATAAGTTAATGATACCCCACTCCAGTACTCTTGCCTAGAAAATCCCATGGATGGAGGAGCCTGGTTGGCTACAGTCCGTGGGGTCGCGAAGAGTCAGACACGACTGAGCGACTTCACTTTCACTTTTCACTTTTATGCATTGGAGAAGGAAATGGCAACCCACTCCAGTGTTCTTGCCTGGAGAATCCCAGGGGCGAGGGAGCCTGGTGGGTTGCCGTCTATGGGGTCACACAGAGTCGGACACGACTGAAGCGACTTAGCAGCAGTAGCAGCAGCAGCCAGACAAAAGATAAAAGATAATTACAGTTTCAAGCTATATTGGGAGCATGATTAACCTAATAATAAAATATTACATACAATTTGGGGGGTCAGAGGTTAAAGCGTCTGCTTCTAATGCGGGAGACCCGGGTTCAATCCCTGGGTCGGGAAGATCCCCTGGAAAAGGAAATGGCAATCCACTCCAGTATTCTTGCCTGGAGAATCCCATGGACAGAGAAGCCTAGTACATTACAGTCCACGGGGTCGCAAAGAGTCAGACATGACTGAGCGACTTCACCTTCACCTTGGGGGGTCAAGCAGAGTGCTGTGGTAATGGAAGTGCATACATGCACATTTTCAACCACCCAGCCAGTCTGTCTTTTGGTTGATGCATTTAATCCATTTACATTTAAAGTAATTATTGATATGTATGGAGAAGGAAATGGCAACCCACTCCAGTATTCTTGCCTGGAGAATCCCATGGACAGAGAAGCCTGGTGGGCTACAGTCCACGGGGTCACAAAGAGTCGGACACGACTGAGCGGCTTCACTCACTTATGATCCTATTACCATTTTAACTGTTTTGGGTTTATTTTCTGTAGATCTTTTTCTTCTCTTGTGTTTCCTGTCTAGAGAATTTCCTTTAGCATTTTCAAAAAGTTTATTTCCTATTCATATTACATGTCCTTCACTGTTTAGCTTGAATGTGTGTGTGTGTTTGTTTTTTGGCATGCCACACAGTATGTGGGGTCTGAGTTCCCTGACCAGGGATTGAACCTGAGACCCCTACAGTGGCAGCACCAAATCTTAACCACTGGACCACCGGGGAAGTCTTTATGTTGTCTTTATTCTAGACCCGAGGCTAGAGAGGCTACCACCACCTGGAGGTACCCTTGACTCAGGGCAGATGGAAAACAGGAAAGGCCGAGCCACCTTGGAGCTCTTAAAGCTTCTACTGAGATGTGGCATGGACGATTTCTGCTCAAATTCCACTGACTGAACCAAACCACATAGGTAAGCATACATGGAGTAGGAAACGGAAGGAAGGACACATTGTCCTTTGGGGAGGGGGCAACATATATGAGGGTCCTGGGGCAACAGGGGGTGGAGTGGAGGGGAAAGAGTTGACAGGAGAACTGAAAGAAGCTGCTGTAGCTGGAGGATGGTGACGGAGGGTAGGGTTGGGGTGCTCTTGGAGAGCTTCACAAGGGTGTTGTAAACGATTCATTCATCCAAATGTGAGCAACAGCAGGCTCTGAGTCAGCACAGAGGGTCTGGGGGCTGATAGGGCTGACAAGGTGCCTGTTCTGAAGGCAGTGACCTGGTGGGGAAAATGCATGAGAAGTAAGTAAATAAGAAGAGAGATAATTGCAGACAGTGATCAAATACGTTCTATAGTTTAAAAGTGTGTGTTTTACTTGTTTTTAAATTTTTTTATTGAAGTATAGTTGCTCTGGCTTCCTTGGTGGCTCAGTGGTAAAGAATCTGCCTGCCAATGAAGAAGACTTAGGTAGGGAAGACCCTCTGGAGAAGGAAATGGCAATCCACTCCAGTGTTCTTGCCTGGGAAATCCCATGGACAGAGGAGCCGGGCGGCTACAGTCCATGGAGTCGCAGGAGCCAGACATGACTTAGCAACTAAACAACAACATAGCTGATTTACAACATTGTGTTAGTTTCTATTGCCGTTACTGTTCAGCCACTAAGTCATGTCCGACTCTTTGTGACCCCATGGACTGCAGCACACCAGGCTTCCCTGTCCTCCCCTATCTCCCAGAGTTTGATCAGATTCATGTCCACTGAGTCCATGATGCTAACTAACCATCTCATCCTCTATTCTATGGCAAAGTGAATCAGCTATACATATGCACACGTGCTCAGCAGCTCAGTCGTGTCTCTTTGCGACTCCATGGACTGTAGCCCATCAGGTTCCTCTGTCCATGGAATTTTCCAGGCAAGAATACTGGAGTGAGTTGCAATTTCCTCCTCCGGGGGATCTTCGCGACCCAGGGATCGAACCGGTGTATCCTACACCTCCTGCGTTGGCAGGTAGATTCTGGGAAGCCCATGTATACATATATACCCTCTTTTTTGGATTTCTTTCCCATTTAGGTCATCACAGAGCACTGAGTAGAGCTCCCTGAGCCACACAGTAGGTTCTCATCTCTTTTATACAGAGTGTTATAGTGTTTGTATGTCATTCCAATCTTCCAGTTCACCCCGTCCCCTCCTTCTCCTCTCAATGTCCATACCTTTGTTCTCTACATCTGTGTCTCTATTTCTGTTTTGCAAATAAGATCATCTATAGCATTTTTCTAGATTCCACATATATTAGTTAATATACAAGTTTGTATTTTACTAAAAGGACTACTTTTTAAAGATCACATCTTCTTCCATTCCCAGTTCTTTTTTAAAAAAAATTTATTTATTTATTTTCTTTTTGGCTGTGCTGGGTCTTCGTTGCTGCGAGGGCTTTCCTCTAGTTGCAGAGAGCGGGGGTTACTCTCAAGTTGCAGTTCGAGGGCTTCTCAATGTGGTGGCTTTTCTTGTCAGGAATAGAGGACGGGCTCGAGAGTGAACAGGCTTCAGCAGCGCGTGGGCTCGGTAGTTGTGGCTCGAGGGCTCTAGAGCACAGGCTCAATAGTCATGGTGCCTGGGCTTAGTTGCTGTGCAGCAGGTGGGATCTGCCCAGATCAGGGGTCAAACCTGTGTCCCCTGCATTGGCAGGTGGATTCTTCACCACTGAGCCATCAGGGAAGCCCCTCCCAGTTCTTTAGAGCGTGATCATCAGCAATACTCTGATCTTCAAAGAGAAACCTGACTAAGTTCCTGGGAACCCATTATGATTCTTTGAGTTTCTTGAGATGTGTCATGGTTTTCACTCTAAAGTGAATTTCATTGCTTTCCTGTTCCATGACTTCGAGTTTAATATCCTCTTCCTTCTTATCCACCAAGTCCTCAGCTGAATGTTTTGAAATGGGGAGCTATTGTTTCGTGAGTACTTAAAAATGTGAACTTAAAGGGTGTTAAGGCAGTACATATTGTTCAAGTTATGTGTACTTTATTACGGGGAAAAAAGGTGGGGGGGGAGAAGTCACCTGTCACATGTAGATGCTGACTGTCCTATAAAACTAAAGAGTAACTGAGTCAGTGAAGATGGAAAGGCTTAAGGTCTGCTTAGTGGAGAGCGTGGGGGCGCGGTGTGGAGGGGTTGAACTAGGTGGTCCTGGGCAAAGCCTTGCTCCTCCACTTTGGAGCCTCTGGCGGGGCTCTCATATCCCTAAAGTACCTTGGAATGGGGATGTGGCCCCAGGGAATTCTCACTCCAAGACAATCTCCTCTCTGGTTCCCAGGTTTGGGGATTCCTGTATAAACATAGACACAACCAGCGACCCTTCCCCGCAAGGCACAGTCACTGAATATTTATAATTTACTCATCAGCCACGCGCCGCAACCCAGGTCGGTAGCATTCTAGGTCCGCACCTTGGCACTGCATTTGTAAAGAGCGGAGAAGGGCTCCTGCTGCCTTTCTGGCCCTGGAGTCCCGCTGGCCTGCCCTCACCCCTCTCGTAGGTGATGAAACTTGAGAGAAGCCTTTACCCAGGAGAGCCGCAGCTGGGAGGTGCGTGGTGGAGACTGCCTGGGTTAACTCTAAGTGGAGGTGAGTGGTGATGACGAGAAGCCACACCCTTTCCCAGGAAGGGGCCTGATTGGTGGAGTGCTTCTAGGCGGGGCAGCTCTGGGGCTATATAAGCACACTCGGTGGGCTTGGAGTTATGCTGTAGGTTAACTCCTGAGTTCAGGTAAGTCTACTGGAAGGAGGAGGCTGGGCTTACCTGTGTGAATCTAGATGGAGGCCCCTAGGTTGACCAAGCCGTCTTGGAAGGGACCCTCCCCCGAGACCTGTAGTTGGAGTCTCTCTCTTTGTAGCTCCAAATGTTTGTGGTGGCTCCACCTCAAAACTCGCCCTAAACCCCAGTATTTTTGTCTAACAAAGTCTTTGTCTCTGGGCTTCAGTTTTTCCTCTGTGAAGTAATGGTCTGCTGGTTTTTTTCAGGGCTGCTTGATGAACGGGGAGGGGGTGGTTGTGAATTGGGTGGCAAGAGGCGCCGCGAGTCTCTGGCTTTGGGGTCAGACAGGATCCACCTTGAAGTGGCCATGAGACCTCCATGCTTCAGTTCCTGTGTTTGCAAAATGGGTTTACTTACCAGGACGAAATAAGTTAAAGCGTTTAACACAGCTCCAGGCACTTAGGAAACCCTCAGAGGCGCTTGTTGCTGCTGTTGTTACTCTCTGGCCTGGTCTGGGGTGCCAGGAGGTGTGAGGGTGCTGTAGCCCCCAGGAATTCTGCTGCCTTTTCTTGTCTCACCACCACCACCACCACCACCCCCCACCCCCACCGTTTCTCCATGCCCATCCTTCCACCCTCTGGAGGTCGTCGTCTGTCAGGCCAGCCACACTGATCCCATTGACTTGTG
>SJXQ01006826.1:328833-341874 GCA_006408695.1 Aepyceros melampus
AGAGATGAACGATGCCCAAGATCCAGCCACAGTCCCTGGAGCTGGCACCCAAGTGAAGCTGAGGGGCTGGAGCCGTCAAGGTGAGGGCGATGAGTCTTCCCATCTCCGCCAACACCAGGAGCTCCGGGCCTTCCTCTACCTTCTGGGTGAGTCCACTTGGGGGCTGGCACAGAAGGGACTGTGAGGACCAAGCGTGAACTGATGTGAGAGGTGGAATCTCAGCCTGCCCACATCTCGGTCCCATCCCTTCTCAGGTAACTCTGGTTTGGCAGGTGGGGGTGGTTCATGTCAGAAATGTCAGAAAGTGGGTTCAGTGGGGGCTTTGGCTTCAGAACTTAGAATGCTGCTCTCGTCTCGTGGGGTGAGGGTGGTAACCCCAGGCTACCGTTTCTCCTCCCTCTCCCCCAGAGCACAGTTTCCTCCAGGATTTCCTCTCCAAAGATCCCTGTTTCCAGATTTCAGACAAGGTGAGAGTAGGGGTAAAGTCCAGGCTCACTCGGGGAAGGTTGAATTAGTGGGGCCTGAGTGCTGCTAATGCATTGGGTCCTCTGGTCTGGTGGAGGGAGCACCCCCATTTTAAGTCCTTGTCTTTGCAGGTCCCCCCTGCACCATTTTACCCTGGATTTTCTAGGCTTGCTCCAAGCCCAGAACCTGCTTGATGGGCCTGGCACAGTCCCCTCCCCTGCCTGCAGTGCCCCACTCTAAATCTCCCCATTTCTGTGTCTGCAGTATCTCTTGGCCATGGTGCTGGTCTACTTCCGGCGTGCCAACCTGCAGCTCAGCGAGTACACCCACAGCAATCTGTTCCTGGCACTGTGAGTGGCCCGGGTGCCTGGTGGGGATGCCCACTTGGAGTCGCAGGGTGGGGGCAGGGCGGATGCTTACAACCTCTGTCCCCCCTGTCCCCCACCTCTGTTGCCAGGTACCTTGCAAATGACATGGAGGAAGACCTGGAGGACCCAAAAAGCGTGATTTTTCTGTGGGCCCTGGGCCAAGATTGGCATCATCAAGTGTCAGACTTCCTGCATCAGAGGGACAAGCTGTGGGCACGGATGGGCTTCAGGGCTGTTGTGAGACGCCAGAGCTGCGGGAGGTGAGCCCCCACCCCCAGCATCCCAGGGTGGGGGAAAAGAGGCTGGGCCTCCCACCTCCCACTTACCATCCACTCTTCTCATGCAGGTCATGGCCAAGGAGCCGACCCACTGGGCCTGGACTCGGGCACGGCACCCCCACCATGGCAGGGCTCAAAGGAGCTACCCAAAGGCCCAGATCCCCCTCCCCCGGGGTCCCGGCCTCTCACCACCCCACTGTCCTCTCTGTGCCTTGCCCTCTTGCCGTAGCCTCTGCTGCCACTGCCCCCGCCCCTTGCCTGTCTTATCCAAGTGCCTTTCCTACAATGCTGAGTGGCACCGCCCTTCATTCCAAGCTTGGCCCTGGAGTAGGGGCTTCCTCATTGTCCTGCCCACCCAGCTGCTACTGGAGCCAGGCACCTACATCCTCCACAGTGAGTAGGGGACAGAAGCTGGTGGGGGGTGTTGCCAGGAGGAGCTGGGAGGCAGGTGTGGAGCCCAACAGAATGGGAAGGAGGGGCATGGTGCCTGGGGCCCAGCAGGCTTGGGCAAGTGTCCAGCTTGCACCCCCTTGCTGTGTGAGCTTGGCAGGCTTCCTCTGAGCAGCTCTCTGTCCTCCTCTCCCAGTCTTCTCTAAGCTGCTGCTGTGCCCTCGGCGCTGATACCCTCGCAGGGTGAACAGCCCGTCTGCTTGCCTGCTGGCCCAATGCTCTACTGATTGTGGCCCCTCCAGCCTCCTGTCTTGTTGGCCTCAGGCTGGCAGGGCTGCTCATGCCTCTTGCCCCTTCCTCCCAACCTGCAACTTGTACCCACTCTGACCTGACTCCTCTAATAAATTCATACCCACAGGACATCTGTTGTGCTTAGGCCCTGGTCTGGGTCCTTCACCCAGAGTGGGAGTAGGGAGGGAGTTGGGAGGGGGGAATCTGCCAGATTTAGGTACCAGTGGTTGAGACCCCTGAGCACAGGCCCTGTAATACCTCTCCCTTCCCACTGGCCACCAGTCATCCCGCTGTTTCTCTTTAACATCTTAGTGGATGCGAGACCCACATAGAGCCCATGGAACTGAATGAAATGAGCTATATGCAGCTATAGAAGAGGGCCTGGGACCTACTGAACCAAAAAGAGCTCCAAAGGAAAACGGCTCTATGTCAGTCAAGGAATGCCTGCAGGGTGAGGTCTTTTTCAGAATGAGCCTTAGTCCTTGCTCTGGGCTGCAGTTGCCTCTTGTGACCCCATGGACTGCAGCCCACCAGGCTCCTCTGCCCATGAGATTTCCCATGCAAGAATACTGGAGTAGGTGGCCATTTCCTTCTCCAGGGGAGCTTCCCAACCCAGAGATTGAACTCAGGTCTCCTGCATTGCAGGTGGATTGTTTACTGAGCCACCAGAGGAGCCCATATAATGTGATGAACTATGTCAAGTTTGCCCACGCTTGGGTGGTGGTGGTGAGGAACAGGATTTTTTGAAAGATCTGATTAAGACTTGGTCTTTGGTGCCAGACAGCTTACGTTCAAAATCGAGGTTTCCATATGACTTTAGCACAACAGATTTGATCTCCTCTACTGCCTCATCTGTAGAATGAGTATTACACTAGAAAGGATACTGTCTGAGATTTGGATGAGATAATACTAGAAGGGTTTAGAACTAGATCTCAAGAAAGGAGCTCAGATGTGGGTGTTATCAGTAGAGGGAATTGCTGCCCAGAGAAAGGTTAAAGGGGAGTGTATCTGGAACAGAAAGAAGGCAGAGATGTCTAAGGGGTCAGGTGGCAGAGGAATCTAAATGTAATTTCCCTCCCTCCTCTCTGAGTGGTTCCCAAGAAGCATGGGGGTGAAGGCTGGAGGCTGCAGACATTAGAAGCCAAGACAAGGACTATAAAGTACTTTTAAGAGTTTTTCAAATAGGTAATATAGTCACACGTATGTTTTGAATTTTGAACCAAGAGTCACCTCCTGCCCCTGACTACCAGCCACCTGGTTCTCCTTCCTGGAAACAGTGGAAGTGATCATTTCTGTCCATCCAGAGAACGAATCTAATGTATGAAACCAAATGTGGTGTAAAAAAATACACAAATTTGGTCTTTGTCCCTGGATCCTGGCACAGAGTGCCTAATACCCTTGGAATTTCCAGAGTGATAGGAATGTCTTTTGTTATTCATAATGAGCTCCTACAGATCACACCAGAGTTTATGCTAATGAGGTTATTCAGGATGGTGGCTGTTGCCAAAAAGCTGATTTAGAGGGTGGGAACTTTCAGCTTCCCTAGCTCTTCTAGGAAGGGCTAGGCACTGGAGATTTGGGATTCTGGGGGAGGGTGGCATGTCTTTCCCTATGAATATCTCCTATTTGGCTGTTCCTCAATTGTATCCTTTATAATAAACCAGTAACAGTAAATAAAGCATTTTCCTGAGTTCTGAGTCTTCTACTGAATTATCAGTCCTGAGGAGGGGGGTTATGGGCATCCCCAAATTTGTAGTCAGCCAGACTCGAGTCTGAGTGAACTCTGGGAGTTGGTGATGGACAGGGAGGCCTGCTGTGCTGCGATTCACGGGGTCACAAAGAGTCGGACACGACTGAGTGACTGAACGGAATGGAACAGGGGTTCCATTTGTGGCTGGCCTCTTGTGGAACTGAGATGCATGAGGCCTGGGCTAATTCTGGGAATTGGTATCGGAATTGAATTGTAGGTGCCTAGATGGTGTTAGAGTTGGTGTAGACGAATCACATGGATTCCTATCTGCACATTCCTTCTGACAGCTGTATAATACTCCTCTGTGTGGGTGTACTCTTTTTTTTCTTATTGACTGGCACATGTTTCCACACTTCTGCTATTCCAAACAGTGCCATACAGCAATGGCCCCCATCCTTTTTGGCACCAGGGACCAGTTTTGTGGAAGACAACCACTCACCTTCTGATGTACGGCCCAGCTCCATTAGACTGGAACTGTGCTAGGGATCCCTGCTATAGAGAGTCACTAAGACTCTGTAAAAGTGTGAAAGTTGTGTAAATCAGTTTTGAATATTCATTGGAAGGACTGATGCTGAAGTTGAAGCTCTAACACTTTGGCCACCCGATGTGAAGACTGACTCATTGGAAAAGACCCTGATGCTGGGAAAGACTGAAGGCAGGAGGAGAAGGGGATGACAGAGGATGAGATGGTTGGATGGCATCACTGACTCGACGGAAGTGAGTTTGAGCAAGCTTAGGGGTTGATGATGGACAGGGAAGCCTGGCGTGCTGTAGTCCTCAGAGTAGCAAAGGAGTTGGACATGGCTGAGTGACTGAACTGAACTGACTGAAGACTTTGTAAGAACAGCATTATTCAAATATGAAACGGAGTGAATTCCTAGAAGAATTGTTCAGCCAAAGGTCAAGTCAAAATTGTCATCTTTTTTTAAAGGACCATTTTATTTATTTTTTGGTGGCACTGGGCTTTCCGTGTGGCATGCAGTCTTCTCTGATTGTGCCACGTGGGCTCTGGAGGGAGAGGCCTCGGTGGTTTCAGTGTACCACTTCAGGGCTTAGCTGCCCTGAAGCATGTGGGATCTTAGTTCCCTGATAAGGTATCAAACCCACATTCCCTGCAGTGGCAGGCAGCTTCTTAACCACTGGACCACCAAGGAAAGCCTCCAAAATTGTCATCTTGAAGAACTTTGCCACATGTCCATCCATTGGGGCTGTGCCTGAAACACCTCCCCAGCCTCCAGCTGTGTGAGGCTGTTTTCTACAGCACTCACCAATCAATGAGGAACAAGGTTATTTTATGTTTGCCAAACTGCTAAGGAGAAAATCGTGTCTTGGTGAAGGTTTACTTTGTATTTCTTTTTTCTTTCAAGTGAGCTCAAGCATTGTTTCATACATGTAAGAGTTGTGTGTCTTTTTTGTGAACAGTTCTTATCTTTGCCCATTTCTCCACTGTTTTTTGGTACTTGACTTATATGTAAGGAAAAATAGCCTTTCAGGATGTAAATTTTAAGTATTTTCTTCAGTTTATCCTTTTAACTTTGTGTGTGGTAAAATAAATTTTTGTGGCTTCTGGGTTTTATGTCACAGTTAAAAAGAATTTTTCCACACTGAGATGATTAAAAGATTAAAAGAATGTCTCCTTAGCTGCTGGCTGTATTTTTGTTTTCATTTTTTACATTTAAATCTTGAGTTCATCTGGAATTGATCATATACAAAATTCCTTCCCATTTTCCTAATGCTTTTTAATGAAAAACTCATCTTCTCTCAACAAATTTGAGATGCTGCTCTTATACACTAAATTCCTATATGCATTCGGACCTGTATCTAGATTCTTCTTTCAGTGATCTACATGTATCAGTACCTCTCTTCATTAATTATTATAGAACAATTATTTAATCATTATAGATTGGATTTAATACCTGATAGGGTTAGGCTCCCTAATGGATCCCCTGATGGCTCAGATGGTAAAGAAACTGCCTGCAATGCAGGAGACCTGGGTTTGACCCCTGGGTCAGGAAGATCCTCTGGAGAAGGGAATGGCAATCCACTCAGTATTCTTGCCTGGGGGAATTCCATGGACAGAGGAGCCTGGCAGCTATAGACCCTGGAGTCACAAAAAGTCTCCAGGGTCAAAATTTGACTAAGTGACTAACACTTTCACTTTCACAGGGTTAGACTCCTAACTTGTTTTCAGAAGTCTCTAGACTATTCTTGCTTGTTCAGTTTTCCATAGGAACTTTAAATCAGTTTTTCTAGTTCTTTCCCCCAAATAATCTGTTTGAATTTTTTTTTCACTTGTTAGAATTTAAAATTTTTTGGCTGAGTCATGTGGCATGCTGCTGCTGCTGCTAAGTTGCTTCAGTCGTGTCTGACTCTGTGCGACCCCATAGACGGCAGCCCACCAGGCTCCCTCGTCTCTGGGATTCTCCAGGCAAGAACACTGGAGTGGGTTGCCATTTCCTTCTCCAATGCATGAAAGCGAAAAGTGAAAGGGAAGTCGCTCAGTCGTGTCCGACTCTTCGAGACCCCATGGACTGCAGCCTACCAGGCTCCTCCATCCATGGGATTTTCCAGGCAAGAGTACTGGAGTGGGGTGCCATTGCCTTCTCTGGAGTCATGTGGTATCCAGGATCTTAGCTCCCCAATCAGGGATGGAACCTTGTCCTCTGTATTGGGAGCTCAGCGTCTTAAACACTGGACTACCAGGAGAGTCCCTAGAATCTTTAATTTTGATCATGCTATAGATTACTTTCAGAACAGACATCTTTATGAAGCATCTTTGTATCCAGAATGACATGTCTGTCCCCTGCCTCTACTTCTTTCAGGCGGCACGATGGCCAATGACTCCCAGATTTTTTCCTCTATTCTGAGGGCTGTTCCCACCCCCCAGGCATCTCCCCTTGGATGAGGGCGGGTCCCACAGCTTTCTCAGTTCAGTCATTCGGTTGTGTCCGACTCTTTGCAACACCATGGACTGCAGCATGCCAGGCCTCCCTATCCATCACCAACTCCCAGAGCTTGCTAAAAAACTCATGTCCATTGAGTCGGTGATGCCATCCAACCATCTCATTCTTTGTCGCCACCTTCTCCTCTCACCTTCAATCTTTCTCAGCATCAGGAGCTTTTCCAATGAGTCAGTTCTTCACATCAAGTGGCCAAAGTATTGGAGTTTCAGCTTCAGCATCAGTCCTTCCAAAGAATATTCAGGACTGATTTCCTTTAGGGTCCCACAGGTATCTCCCTAACCTGATCCTCCAGTATCCCCTCCAGATAAGAGTCCCCTACACCATGAATCTACTCAGACGGTCTAGAGTTGTCTTTTTCCTCCCTGTCTCCCAAGAGCCATATCCTATCAATCAGTGGCTAAATTCTATAAGTCTTTTTAGCAGCTTTACTGATGTATAGTTGACATAAAATAAACTATGTATACTTCAAGGTTCATTTTTGTTGACAATATATACCCCCACAAAGTCAAATAATGGACATATCTATTACCCCCCAAAGTTTCCTCAGGCCCCTTTGTAATCCTTTCCTGCCATCTTTTCCCACCTGCCACCCCTCCATTCCCCCCAGCAATCACTGATCTGCTTTCTATCACTAAATTGCTATCATTTCCCTAGAATTTTCATAGAAATGAAATTATATAGCAGGCCCTGATAGCTCAGTTGGTAAAGAATCTGCCGCAATGTGGGAGACCTGGGTTTGATCCCTGGGGTAGGAAGATCCCCTGGAGAAGGGAAAGGCTACCCACTTCAGTATTCTGGCCTGGAGAATTCCACGAACTGTACAGTCCATGGGGTTGCAAAGAGTCGGACACAACTGAGCAACTTTTACTTTCATGTCACTTTCTATCTTGTTTCTTACACTCAGTATAGTTATTCTGAGATTAAGCCCTTGTTCCTTTTTATGACTGAGCAGTATTCTGTGGTATATATATAGCACCACAATTTGCTTATCCAGTCACAATTTGTTGATGAACATTTGGTTATGTCTAGTTTGGGCTGTTACAATTAAAGTTGCTATGAATACTCATACACAAGTTTTTGCACGGATACATGCTTTTATTTCCCTGGGGTCAATGCCTAGGAGTGGAATGGCTGGATCATATGATAGGTGTATATTTAACATGCATGCCCTAAGTTGATTCAGTTGTGTCTGACTCTGCAACCCTATGGACCGTAGCCCAGTAGGCTCCTCTTGTTCATGGTGGTTCTCCAGGCAAGAATACTGGAGTGGGTTGCCATGTCCTTCTCCAGGGGATCTTCCCAACTCAGGGACCAAACCCAGGTCTCTTATGTCTCCTGCACCGGCAGGCAGGTTCTCTACCACTGGCACCACCTGGGAAGCCCATATTTAACTTTACTGTTCTTTTTTTTAAGATAGACTAATTTTTTTTAGAGTATTTTTAAGTTTATACAAAAATTGCTCAGAAAGTATAGAGAATTCCAGTAGCCCCTTTCCCATCTGCACAGTTTCTCTATTGACATTTTGTATTAGTGTGATCTATTTGTTACAATTGATGAAACAATATTGATACATTGTTATTAAAGTCTATAGTTTAGTTAGGGTTCAGGCTTGTTTGAAAAACTGTGTTTCTTTTACTTGGCTGGGCCAGGTCTTAGTTGCATGCAAGATCTTCCCTCTTTATTGCAGCCCATGGAATCTTTAGTTAATCTGAACTGTCAGTTGCAGCATGTGGGATCTGTTCCCTGACCAGGAATGGAACATGGGGACCCTGCACTGGGATCTCGGAGTCTTAGCCGCTGGACCGCCAGGCAAGTCCCCAGGGTTCACCCTCAGTGTTGTACATTATATGGGTTTAATGTAATGTCATGTACCTACCATTACAGTATCACACTGAATAGTTTCAGTGCCCTAAACATGCCCTGTGCTCCCTTCCCCCACCTTCCCTGAAAGCTTGGCTATCACTGATCTCTTTACCATCTCTAGTTATACCAGTTCCAGAATGTCATATAGTTGGAATCATACAGTATATAGTTTTCTCATACTGGTTTCTTTTACTTAGCAATATGCATTTAAGGTTCTGGCATCTTTCTGTAGCTTGATAGTTTATTTCCATTTATTGCTGAATATATGTTTAACTTTTAAAGAAACTGCCAAATTGTTTAACAAAGTGGTGGTATCCCACCAGCACCATATGAGAATCCCAACTCCTCCACATCCTTGCCAACACTTGGCATGGTTAGTCTTTTTAATTTTAGCCATTCTAGGTTTGTAGTGTTGGTCCTTCTAGTTGTTTTAATTTGCACTTCTCCAGTGAATAAACATTTTTTCAGTGCTTATTTGCCATCACATGTCTTCTTGGAAAATGTCTATTGAAATCTTTCACCCAATTTTACTTGATTTTTTTTTTTTAATTGTAAGAATTCTTTATATATTCTAAATACAAGTTCTTCATCAGATATATTTTTTGGCAGTAATTTCCTCCTAGTCTGTGGTTTTTCTTCATTTTCATGATAGTGCCTTTTGAGGAGGAACAGTGTTTTATTTCAATAAATTTCCATTTTTTTTCTTTTATTGTCTGGGCTTCTGTGTCATATTTAAGAAATCTTTACCAAACCCAGTGAAAGTGAAAGTTGCTCAGTCGTGTCCAACTCTTTGTGACCCCATGGACTATACAGACCATGGAATTCTCCAGGTCAGAATACTGGAGTGGGTAGCTCTTCCCTTCTCCAGGGGATCTTCTCCACCAGGGATCAAACCTAGTCTCCTTCATTGCAGGTGATTTCCTTACCAGCTGAGCCACCAGGAAAGCAGATCATAACCTGCATATCCTTAATACAATACACTAGCTCTGGCTTCTCAAAACGTGGGGATCAACTTCATTAAAATAAGGCTGGATCATTACCCACATTCTCTACCAAAAAAAACAAACAAAAAAATGATAATAATGGTACTCGTTATAACAAAGTCCAGAAGAAATGTGTCCAGTACCCAGAGTACCTACATTATATTGCCTAAAATATCTAGCTTATAACAGAAATATGAGACATGCATAGAAATAGGAGTTGGAACCATATAGTAGGAATAAAGGGCATTTGAAAAATGACGAGTAAAATTACCCCAGTAAAATTAGGTGATATCTCAGCAAAAATACAGGGAGGCCAAAAGGCAGAGGGAAGCATTCAAGGCATGCTAAGAAAAAAACCTATCAAGCAGAATTCCATCTTGACCAAAACTACCTTCTGAAAGATAAGAGACAAAAGAAAGATCCTCTCAGATCAATAACAACTGAAAAAAATGTATTAATAGCCAATTGCCTCACAGGGATTACAGGAGGAGTTCTTCAGCTTGAACACTAGGGATTCCAGAAGACAGTTCGTATTAACATTAACAAAGAAAAACACTTGTATATCTAACGCTGTAAGAATAAAAGGCAGAAGTAATACAATTTTCTTTTAATTGAGATGTATAATCCTATGTATGTCACATGTTAGTACACTACAATATATAGCAATGTGATACCAAACCCAAGGCAGACTTTATTTTCTTGGGCTTGAAAATCACTGTGGACAATGACTGTAGCCACAAAATTAAAAGACACTTCCTCCTTGGAAGAAAAGTTATGACAAACCTAGACAGCATATTAAAAAGCAGAGACATTACTGACAAAGATCCATGGAGTCAAAGCTATGGTTTTTCCAGTAGTCACGTATGGATGTGAGAGCTGGACAATAAAGGAAGCTGAGAGCCAAAGAATTGATGCTTTCAAACTGTGGTGTTGGAGAGACTCCTGAGAGTCCCCTGGACAGCAGAAAGATCAAACCAGTCCATCCTAAAGAAAATCAGTCCTGAATATTCTTTGGAAGAAGTGATGCTGAAGCTCCAATACTTTGACCACCTGATGCAAAGAACTGATTCATTGAAAAAGACCCTGGTGCTGGGAAAGATTGAAGGCAGGAGGAGAAGGGGAGGACAGAGGATGAGATGGTTGGATGGCATCACTGATTCAATGGACACGAGTTTGAGCAAGCTCCGGGAGTTGGTGATGGACAGGGAAGCCTGGTGTGCTGCAGTCCGTGGGGTCACAAAGAGTCAGACATGACTTAGTGACTGAACAACAACAATGCTTTCTTCTAGAGGTTGTTGTTCTTTTTTTTTTTTTTTTTTTGGCTGCACCGAGTCTTAGTTGTGACATATGGGATCTTTCAGCTGTGGCATGCGGGATCTAGTTCCCTGACCAGGGATCGAACCCAGTCTCCCTGCCTTGGGAGCAAGGAGTCTTAGCCACAGACTACCAGAGAAGTCCCTTTTCTAGAGGTTTGATAGTTCCAGGGTTTATATTCAGGTGTAGAATCCAGTTTGAGTTAAATTTTGATATGGTGTATCCTATTAATAAAGTTTTCAAATCCATCTCTTTCTCTCTTATGTCTACCCCCTCTGGAGTTTGAGCCACCCACTTCCAGGTGTCCTCCTCCATCATCTGTACAAATCTGAGCAGGCTTCTACCTCAGGCAGAACAAAATCTATCTTCCACAGCCCACCCAGGCCTGCCACAACTCTCCTCTCCCTTTCTCTCTCAGCTCAAGCAACACTCAGAATATTTTAGTTCCTCCATACGCCAAGGCAATTAATTCCCCTACCTCTCCCACCCCTGCCATAACTTCTTTGTCTGATTTTTCTTTACTCTAATACCCTGGATTAGCGAGGGCTTCAGCTACGGGCTTCCTTCACATCATTCTTCTTCCCAGTTAATCACGAGTGTAAGAGTTGAGTCAATGTCTGCCTCCTTCAGAGGGAGCCAAGGCCTGGGTCTTCAGTATCTAATGTCCAGGTGACCACGGCACCTTGCACATACAGAAAGTGGTCAGTGCCCATTTGGGGAACAGTCAAATGCAGTGGGGCACATAGGTTGAGCCAGAGTGCTTTGAGGGGAAAGGGGCCCTTGGCTACCTCTCCAGAGCATCTCCCAGGCCCCTGCTCCCTGCGTTCCAGTCACAAGGAACAACTGCAGTCTCCTGATTGACCTGCGTCCTCCCAGCCCCTGGACCTTTGTACACCCACAGTTCTTTCAGTTTGGAACACCCTTTCCAGCACCTCACTGCCTAGTTAACCCTACTTTTCCGCTAAGATTCACCTTTCTTAAACCCCAAAGGCTGAACCAGAAGAGCAGCCTCCTCTAGCTGGGCCTGGTCTGCCTTAGTCATGGATCTGCTATGCAAAGACCTGTCAGAAGGGTTTGGTCAAGATCGGACACATAAATGCCCGATGGTGACGAGCAAAGAGCTCAGAAGCTGGTTCCAGGCCTGACTCACCAGTTGAAGGAGCTCATCAAGCTGCACGCTTAGGCCTCAGTTTTCCTCATCTGTGCACTAGGACTGAGAATGGAGTCAGATTAGATCAGTGGCCCTTAACCTTCTTGGGAATCAGTTCAGTCCAGTTCAGTCACTCAGTCGTGTCCGACTCTTTGCAACCCCATGAATTGCAGCACGCCAGTCCTCCCTGTCCATCACCATCTCCCAGAGCTCACTCAAACTCATGTCCATCGAGTCGGTGATGCCATCCAGCCATCTCATCCTCGGTTGTCCCCTTCTCCTCCTGCCCCCAATCCCTCCCAGCATCAGAATCTTTCCCAGTGAGTCAACTTTTCGTATAAGGTGGCCAAAGTACTGGAGTTTCAGCTTCAGCATCATTCCTTCCAAAGAAATCCCAGGGCTGATCTCCTTCAGAATGGACTGGTTGGATCTCCTTGCAGTCTAAGGGACTCTCAAGAGTCTTCTCCAACCCCCCACTTCAAAGGCATCAATTCTTCAGCGCTCAGCTTTCTTCACGTCCCTCAAATTCAAGGAAGGCTAAGTACTGTTCCCCAACAAAAGGTTTGTGTGTACACCACATAAGGAGCTTCCCTGGTGGCTCAGTGGTAAAGAATCCACCCCGCCAATGCCTCCAATGCAGGAGACGCAGGGTTCGATTCCTGGATCAGGAAGATCCCCTGGAGAAGGAAATGGCAACCCATTCCAGTACTCTTGTCTGGGAAATCCCCAGAGGAGCCCGGCGGGCTACAGTCCAACGGGGTCAAAAAGAGTCAGACACTTAGGGACTGAACAACAAGAAAACATCATGTAAGGGCCGCGACCTTCCTGGCCAGGGCCCCCAAGGTCAATCAAAAGCCCTGAGCCCAGGGTCCGCTGCAGTCTCCGTCCCTCCTCCTTCTGCATCTCAGGTGGCAGGGTCTCTCCGGGTCCCGGGTGGGCCTGCTGTCCGCCTCGCAGCCTCTGCCGCCCCCTCCTGGGTAAAGCGGCACACGCGCCTTCCCAGGAGGGTGGGAGAGGGAGGGCAAGGAGGAGAGGGTAAGGATGCTGGCCTCTCGCAATTTCCGAGCACAAGCAACCTCAGAGCGCGAGATGGGATCCCGTAGTTCCTCATTTCGTCCCGTTCGCGGTGCAAATGGGGAAACTAAGGCCGAGAGTGGCAGAGACTCATCCAGGGTCACGCAGCCAGCCCGGGTCCGGGGGACCGATTCCCCGAGCCCCGCCTGGAT
>SJXQ01006826.1:348535-371197 GCA_006408695.1 Aepyceros melampus
CCAGGATGTCATTCCGAGACTTCATGCGTGAATTCACCCGCCTGGAGATCTGCAACCTGACGCCCGACGCACTCAAGAGCCAGAGGTTCCGCAACTGGAACACCACCTTGTATGAGGGCACCTGGCGGCGGGGGAGCACCGCGGGGGGCTGCCGCAACTACCCAGGTGACCTGGGGGCGGGGGAGCACTGCGGGGGGCTGCCACAACTGGGGTCCTGGGCCCTGCTGCCCTGGACAAGACGTATCTTCTCTCTGAGCCTGTTTCCTCACCTGTAAGATAGGAGTAGTTATACTGGTTTTGCAAATTTGCTTTGAGGATGAAAAAGTGTAAATTCCCAAGAGCCACCTTTGTCTTGCTGGAGCCTGAGCTCAGGGTGCGGACAGAGGAGACTTCCTTGCTGCCCGGCCGCCTCCTGTCACCCCTCCTTCCGGGCCTTCCTCCTGGCCCGCTGTCTCCCTCCTTGGCCCTTCTGTCGCCTTTCCCTGGGGTCTGTGGCTATCCCTCCTCTCCCACCCTGCCTTCTCTTCTTAACAGGTTAGCCTCCTCATCCTCCCCAGGCTGGAGTCAGCATTTTAATGCTGTCCCTGCAAACACTCAAGTTTCTTGGCTCCTAGCTCCCTCTGGTCCTCTTACCCGGCACACCCATAATCCTGATTGAACCCTCTCGACCGGCTCCAGAACCGCTGACCGGGCCTGGAGAGAAATCACATGCTTGGGGCAGTATATTCCCTGTACACTCACAGCCACAGACCTCAGAAGTGCACTTTCTGAGGCCCCAGGATTCCACTATTAGTATGTTCTAGTCTCTCCTCAGACCTGCCTCCACTGTAAGTGTTTTCCGATTTCACAGGACACCCCGTAGTCCCACCTCCAAGGCCCCCAGCCTGTCTGGACCTGTGCCCGTCTTTGCTGCCTTCCTGCCTGCGGCAGTGGTGGAACTGTCCCCGCTCGGGGCACCCCACCCCCCACCTCTGCTCTAGACCCCGCTCTCCGGGCTCCGTCACCCGTTGCCTCTCTCTCCGGTCACAAGGGAGAATTGCCTGCCTCTAGAACCCACTTCCCCGCTCGTTTCTCTGCTCCCCTTCAAAGTGAAGTTTCTCAAAACGACCAGCCTCCCCATTTCCTTCCTCACTAAGTTCAGTGCTTAACCCGCTCCAGTCCACCTTGCGTCCCCACCACGCTGCCGCGGCTGCTCCTCATCCGCTTTGGTTTTAAATCCACCGCCGCTGCTCTCTTCTCATGTCCCTGCCTCCTCCAGGAGTTCTCAGCCTGGCTCCCAGCCCTCTGTGTTCAAGCATTCTTCTCCCTTGCAGGAATCTAATTTCAGTTCTTCCCCAAACAGATGACCACTGTTTTCTGTACCGTTTGCTGAGAAGTCTGTTCTCTCCCTGCAGGTCCAGCCCTGTGATAAGTTCCCACATAGCTGGGTCTGTTTCTGAGTTGCCTTCCCGTCCCTTGGCCTATCTCTTTGCTACTGGCGCATTGGTTTAGCTGCTATAGATTTTTAGGTCCTGGGGACTTTGCTGTGGTCCAGTGGTTAAGACTCTGTGCTTCCAGTGTAGGGAGTGCATGTTTGATTCCTGGTTGTGGAACTAAGATTTATAAATCCTGCAATTGGGCAGGATGCATTTCTTCTTCAAGAGTCTCTTAGCTCCTCTTGCTCTTTGCTTCTGGTTTTCTTGTTTTGGTTTTGTTTTATCTGTGTGAATTTTAGGATCAGTTTATCAAATCCTACAAAAAGCCCTTTTGAGATTTTAATTTGGGATTGCATAGACCAATTTGGGGAGAATTGACATCTTTCCAATTTTGATTCTTCTTATCCAAGAATGTGCTATGGCTCTTTATTTTGGTCTTTAGTGTCTTTCAATAAAATTTTATAATTTTCATTGTAAAGAGCTTATACCTCTGTTGAGATTTGTTCTAGATACTCTATCACCGTGTGGCTGTTGTAAATAGTATCTCTTTTTAAATGACATCTGCCAGGTCATTGCTGATACTATAGTATGCAGCTGACCTTTTAAGTTTATTCTACATCTGGCAAGCTGTTAAACTGTAATGAATTTTACTCATTTTTCTGTATTTTTGGTTTTCTAACTGACAGTATAGCATCTGCCAATAATGATAAATTTGTTTCTTTTCCAATGCTTATAACTTTGGTTACATATTCATTCTTGTTTAATGTGTTGGCCAGGCTTGCTGCATGCCCACTAGCACTCACTATGTTCTGGTCTTACCTTTCTCTCAAAGGAAAAGTTTTTAGTATTAAACGTTAACTGTAGATTTCATCACTAAAAACTTTTCTACTCTAGGTTTTTTTTGTGTGTGTATGCACCTTTTATCAGAATAATGAAACTTAATGTTATGAAATAACTTTATTATTAGAATTAGCTGTTTTAAATTACCTGTTAAAACAATAAGTTACATTGATCACTTTTCTCATATTAAATTAACCTTACATTCCTGAGATAAAACAACAGAGTAATGATATAAATTTTTTGTACAATAATTTTACATCCATGTTCATGAGTGAGGTTTGCTAATAGTTTTCTTTTCTCATGCTTACTTTATCTAGTTTTGATATGGGTGCTATATTTGGCTGGCAAAGTGAACTGGGAAATGTTCTGTCTTTTCCTGTTTTTCTGGAAGAGTTTGCATAAGGTGAGAATGATTTCTTGCCTGAATGTTTGGTAGAACTGGTCTAGAAAACTACCAGGCCTGCTCTTTTATGTGAAGATTAGCTTTTGATATTATCTTTTATGGCCATTGAATTTTTCAGATCTTCTACTTCCTCTTGAAACTCTTTTGAGGAGTTTTATTTTCTAGGAGTTCATCCTTTGCCCCTTGTTTTCTCAATTATTAACATGAAGGTATCCTTAATATACTATACCTTATCTGTAATGATAATATCTCTTTTATTCATTGTCTCTTTTGTCTCTATTAATCCTATGAGGGGTTTGTCAATATAAGTCTTTAAAAGAAAATGATTTTTTACTTTATTCTTTATAGTATTTTTTTTTCCATATTATGAATCTTTCTTGCTTGTTATTTCATTCATCTGCTTTCTTTGATTTATTTTTAGAATTTATTTTATGACATTTTTTCCTTCCAGTTTTATTGTGATATATTGACATTCAGCATTGTATAAGATGTACAGCATAATGATTTGATGTACATACATCATAAAATGATGGCCACAATAAGTTTAGTTCATATCATATAGACACAATATTAAAGAAATAGAAAAAAATGTAGTTTTTCCTTATGATGAGAACTCATAGGCTCTTAGAATGTACTGTCTTAGCAACTTTCATATCTGACATACTGCTACTGCTGCTGCTAAGTCACTTCAGTCGTGTCCGACTCTGTGCAACCCCATAGATGGCAGCCCACCAGGCTCCCCCGTCCCTGGGATTCTCCAGGCAAGAACACTGGAGTGGGTTGCCATTTCCTTCTCCAATGCATGAAAGTGAAGAGTAAAAGTGCAGTTGCTCAGTCGTGTCTGACGATTAGCGACCCCATGGACTGCAGCCCACCAGGCCCCTCCGCCCATGGGATTCTCCAGGCAAGAGCACTGGAGTGGGGTGCCATCGCCTTCTCCAGTCTATCATAGAGCACTGCTCTATTTATCACGCTATACATTGTATCCCTAGTACTTATTCATTTTATAACTGGAAATGTGTACCTTTTGACCACCTTCATCCATTTCTCTCTGCCTCTACCCCTTGCCACTGATTACCACAAACGTGATCTCCTGTGAGTTTCTTTCTCCCATTCAGTAGGCAGTCTCTTCATTTCACTGGTAGTTTCCTTTGCTGTGCAGAAACTTTTCAGTTTGATGTAGTCCGATTTGTTTATTTTTGCTTTTGTTTCCCTTGCCTGAGGAGACAGATCCAAAATAATATTACTAAGACTGATGTCAAAGACTGTATTGCCTATGGCTTCTTCTAGAAGTTTTATAGTTTCAGGTCTTACATTTAAATCTTTATTCCATTTTGAGTTTATTTTTGTATATGGTGTGAGAAAATAGTTTTGTTTTTTTTGCATATAGCGCTTCAGATTTCCTAACATCATTTATTGAAGAGGCTGTCTTTCCTCATTGTGTATTCTTGCCTCCTTTGTCGTAGATTATTTGCCCATAAAAGTGTAGGTTCATTTCTTGGCTCTCTGTTCTGTTCCATTGATCTGTGTGTCTGTTTTTATACCAGTATCATATTGTTTGTTTGTTTTTTCAAAGAACCCAAATAAATCCTTTATTCTTATTAGCAGTTTTCTATATTTTTTTAGTTGACAATACATGGTGTCCAAAGTGGGATGCAAAGCAACCTGTGCATACTGTTTTGATTACTGTAGCTTTGTAGTATAGCTTGAAGTAAGAGAGGGTGCTACCTCTAGTTTTGTTCTTCTTTCTTAATATTGTTTTGGCTATTCAAGATCTTTGTGTTTCCACACAAATCTTAGAATTATTTGTTCTAGGCCCGTGAAAAATACCATTAGTATTTTAATAGGGGTTGCATTGAATCTGTAGATTGTCTTGGGTAGTGTGATCATTTTAACAGTATTAATTCTTCCAGTCCATGAGCATGGTATTGCTTTCCATTTGTTTGTGTCCTCTTCAATTTCTTTCATCAGTGTCTTGCAATTTTCCGAGAATAGGTCTTTTACCTTCTTACTCAGATTTATTCCTAGGTATTTTATTCTTTTTAATGCAATTGTAATTTTATGACTTCTTAAATCAGATTCTTACTTCATTAATTTTTTTCTGTGTGTACCTTTGAGTTATACAATTTTGATATATAATGTTTTTAAGAATTGTAATATAATTTGCATTCTATAAAATTTACACTTTTAATGGGTACAGTTCAGTGGTTTTTAATATATTCACAATGCTGTATAATTATCACCATTACCTAACTCCAGAACATTTTCACTACCTGCAAAAGAAATCTTATATCCATTAGTAGTCACTCCCTAACCCTCTCATTCACCAACCCCTGGCAACCACTAATTTAATTTTGTCTTTACAGATTTGCTGTTCTGGACATTTCATAAAAATGGAATCATGCAATATGTGACCTTTTGTGCCTAGCTTTTTCCACTGCTGCTAAGTCGCTCAGTCGTGTCCAACTCTGTATGACCCCATAGACAGCAGCCCACCAGTCTCCTCTGTCCCTGGGATTCTCCAGGCAAGAACACCGGAGTGGGTTGCCATTTCCTTCTCCAGTTTTCCCCTGAGCATTGTGTTTTCAAAGGTCATCCATGCTGCAGCGTGATCAATACTTCATTTCATTTTTAAGGTTGAAAAATATTCCATGACATGGATATACCACATTTTGCTTATTCATTCTTCAACTGATGAATTATTTTCAGTTTGGGGGAATTGTGAGTAAGCTGCTCTGAAGACTTCTGTACATGTGTTTGTTTGAGCATATGTTCTCTTAGGTCCACAAGCAGGAGTGACATTTTTAGGCTGTATGGTAACTCCACATTTACCTTTCTGAGAAACTGTGATCTGTTTTCCAAAGTGGCAGCACTGTTTTACATTCCTCCTATCAATGCATGAGGGCTCCAATTTCCCCACATCCTTGTTTTTTTTTTTTCCACATCCTTGTTAACACTTATTGTCCACCTTTTTTATAATAGCCATCCTGGCTGGTATAAAGTGGTATCACATTGCAGTTTTAATTTGCATTTCCATAGTGACTAATAATGTTTAGTATATATTTTCATGTATTTATTGGCCATTTGTATATTTTTTCTGGGATGTCCATTCAAATCATTTGCCCATTTTTAGATTGGGTGTTTGTCTTCTCATATATTCTTCATATATATATTTATATATTCTGGATGTGAGCCTTATGAGGTAGATGGTTTGTATGTATTTTCTCCCTTTCTGTTGGATGTCTTTCCATTTTCTTGATAGTGTTTTTGAAGCACCAAAGTTTTTAATTTTAATGATGTCCAGTCTTCTATTTTTTCCTTTATTGCTCATGCTTTTGGTGTCATAGCTAAGAATCCATTGCCAAATCCAAGGTCATTTATCTTTGCATTTTCTTCTAAGAGCCTTAAGATTTTAGCTCTTATATTTAGGTGTTGATCTATTTTGAGTTAGATTTTGTTTATGGTGTGGGATAGTGCCCAATTTAGTTCTTCTGATTATGGAAATCCAGCTATCCTAGGATCTGTTGAAAAGACGATTCTTTATGCATTGAATGATCTTGTCACCCAATGGTCAAAATTCATTTGGCCATTTAGGTATGGATCTACTTTTGGTCTCTCAGTTCTATTCTTTTAGTCTATGTGTCTGTTTAATCTTATTCCAGTATCACACTATTTTGATTATTTTAGCTTTGTAGTGAGTTTTGAAATCAGGAGGTATGAGTCTTTGAACTTTGCTCTTTTTCAAGATTATTTTAGCTTCTGGGCCCCTTAAAATTCCACATAAATTTGAGGATCTGCTTTTCACTTCTGTGAGAATTTTGATAATGATTGCATTGAATCTGTGGATTACTTTGAGTATTATATCTTTTGACTTTTCTATGTCTTTTTTAATTTGTTTCAGCAAAGTTTTGTAATTTTCAGTGTATAAGTCTTTCAACTCCTTGGTGAAATTTATTCTTAGGTATTTTATAGTTTTGGTTGCTGTTATATTGTTTTCTTAATTTCCTCTTTGGATTTTTTTTCATTGTTGGTGTATAGAAACACAACTGTTGTTTGTGTCCTGATGTAATCTGCAACTTCACTGAATTTGTTATTAATTCTAATATTCTAATTTTTCAGGCTTTTCCATACAGGATCATGTCATTTGCAAGTAGAGATAGTTTTTTTCTTCATTTTTAATTGGGTTACTTTTTCTTTTTCTTGACTAATTGATCTAGCTAGAACTTGCAGTACAATGTTGAATAATAGTGGTGTAAGTAGGCATCTTGTTCCTGATCTTGGAGAGAAAGCTTTCATTTTTTTTCACCACTGAACATATTACTTAAAGGCTCTTAAATGCCCTTTTTCTTATTGAGGAAGTTCTCTTTTATTCCTAAATTTATGTACGTTCTTGTCATGAATTTGTGTTGGATTTTCTAAAGTGCCTTTTCTGTCTCAGTTGAGATGGTCATGTAGTTTTTTTCCCCTTTGTCCTATTAATGTGATGTATTACACTGTTGATTTTCTTATATTGAACTGTTCTCACATTCTTGGAATAAATCTTCCATAGCAGGTAATCTTTTTAATAAACTGTTGGATTTGGTTTGCTAGTATTTGTTGAGGATTTTTATATTGCTATTCATGAGTGATACTGGTCTGTAATTTTCTTTTCTTATGATATTTTTATCTGGCTTTGGTGTCAAGGTGATGCTGCCCCATAGAATGAGTTTATCTCAAAGAAATAGTGATGTAAATGAGAAATCACATACGATAGTAATTAAAACACTGTGTACCTATATTAAAAAAGAACTCAAAACAGTAACCTAATTTTCTACCTTAAGGAACTAGTAAGTGGGCAAACTAAACCCAAGGCAAGCAGAAGAGCCAAATAAATGAAATTGAGAAACAAGAGAGAGAAATCAATGAAGTCAGCAGTTGGCCAGCCCTGTGCAGTGGAAACGTGGCATCCTAACCACTGGATTGCCAGGGAATTCCCTATTTTATTGTTGACTTATAATTTAATTTCCTTACATTCAGAAAATATGATCTCTATAGATCATAACTTTGAAATAAACGGAAGCTGGTACACGGCCCAGTGTGAGTATTCACGTGTTCTTTAAAAGACTGGCGAACACTTTCATGTTGTGTACTGTATGCTAAGCACTTCTGTAAATATTTAAAATATAATCTACTTAACTTTCACACTGACCCTATGAGGGATGTACTATATTATCACTGTTTTACAGATGAAGAAAGTGAGGCACAGAGAAATTAAATAGCTTACCAAAGTCACTAGTAAGTGGCTGAGCTGGGATTTAACCCCATCTGGAGTTTGTTTTCTTGACAGGCCTGTTCGCTTGACTATTCTCTGAATGTTAGAGGGAATCTTCTACAATTGTTCATTGTATCAAACTTACTGACTATTTTGTCTGCTTCATCTATCAATTACTGGAAGAGGGATAATAAAAATCTCACACCACCCTGTTGGCTTTGCCAATTTCTCCCTTTATTTCTGTCAATTATTTTTCTTTACAAATGTGAGCTATGATTTTAGGTGTATCAAGTTTAAAATTGTTTTAAGTTCCTAGTGAGTTAAACTTTTCTTTATTTTCTAATGCCCGCCTTCATCTTAGTAATTCTTTTTACTCTGAAGTCTGTTTCAGTCTGTGTGACTATGCTGTTCCAGTTTTCTGCTGATTACTGTTTTTGTGGTATGTCTTGTTATACTCTTTGATGTCTGATCTTTCTATAGCTCAGTGTTTTAATTATCTCTTATAAATAGCATATGACTTTTTTTAATGGTCAGATTTGGAAAACATTGTCCTTTGATTGGAAAATTTAATCCATTTACATTCATAGTGTTACTGATATATTTGTATTTATTTCAGCAGACTTACTATGCATTTTCTGTTCATCCCTCCTGCTGTGCCTTCTTTTGGAGTAAGTTTTTTTCTTTTCTGTCTGCTAGTTTTTCCCTCTATGAGTTTGGAAGATATAAGAGCTTGCTTAATAAGTTCCAAAGTTAGTTCATCAGTATCTTTACCCTTTACCTGAACAGTATAAAGACTTGAAAATGTTTCAGCTGGATTGCATCCTCTCTTTGTTCAATATGCTGTCTTTAGCTAGCATTTTAATCCTGAACTATTTCCTGCCTGTCCTAAAGTAAGCACCATTATCATCCCCATTATTTGATATAATCCATGTTTGTTTGAGTACCCACATAATATTAGTATTTTTGCTCGCCATACTCAGACCTTTCACCTGAGATCTTTTTCTGTCTGTCTGCAATATATCCTTCTGATTTTCTTTTAGTGAGGGTCTTTGGTAATAAATTTTCTCAGAACTCGTGAAAATGCTTTGTGATGTGCTCATTCTTGGTGATTCTCTGGATGTTGAATCTTGAATCGACATTACTTTCACCTCCCTGGAGAGGCTATTCCTCTTCACTCTGCTGCCACTGTTGCTGTCTGAGTCTGGAATCTGCCCATCTACCATGTCTTCTGAAATGTTTGTCTTTCCTCTTTTAAGATTATGTTTCTTTGATATTCTACAATTAGACAAGATGTGTTGAGTTGGGGATTCTGTTTTGGATTTGTTGAGCTCCCTATATATGAAGATTGATGTCATTCAGCAATTCTAGAAAATTCTTAGCCGTGCTCTTTTAGAATACCATTTTCCTAGTCTCTTTATTTTCTGTTTTAAGAATGCCAATGTAAGCTAGACCTCCTCAGTCAATCCTCTAGATCTCTTAACATCTCTTAAATGGTCCTTCTCTGAATCTCCCGAGATTGCATTCTGGGTAGTTTCTTAAGATCCGTTCTCAATTCACTTGAATTTTCTTTTTTTGCAGTTGGTTAATACTTAATGTCACTTGAAAAATTTATTTCTGGAAGTGTTAGTGGCCTTTTTCTAATCTGTTCGTTCTTGATTATATATTCCAGCTTCTCATTTATTTCTTCAAACGTAGTAAGCTCTGTCTTTCATAGTCCATGTCCGATCGTTTCAGCGTCTGAAGTCTTGGCAAGCTGATTTTCAGCCATCATGGCTGGTCAGTCTCAGCCATCATGAGGTTTGTCCATCATGGCTGCTTGTTCTTGTTTGACCTAGAAGTATGTGGGAGTTCTTTGAGTTCTTGGATGAAGTTAAGTTCCTCGAGTGTTTCTGCCAGTCACCTAGGATACTCCAAAGCCATGACTCTGAAAAATAAATTATCTCCTTAAGTTTTTTTTTACCTCATGGGCAGCATGAATTAAAACTGCAGGCTCATGAGAAGGCTGCTTATGGTTGTAAATTCTCAGAGAAAGCTTTCCATTCTCCCAGTGGTTTTCTTTTCTTTCATACTTCCGCTGCGGGCATTCCTCACAGAGCTCCCAGTTTTATTGCTGGGCTCCCTTGTCAGACTTTGTCTCCTGCCTTTGTGCCTGGGCAGGACTCAGGGTCCCTATGAGTCCATGGAAGTCCTTTGGCATTATTTACCTTTCATGGCTCCCAGTTTTTATTTTTTTTAAATAGCTTTATTGAGATAAAAGTCACATACCATATATTTCACCCATTTTACAGCGTAAAATCCAGTGTGGCCTTTATGTATTCATAGAGTTGTGTACCCATTATCACATCAATTGTAGAACATTTTCATTACCCCCCAAAGAAGCCCTGCACACCCCTGGCTCTTACTCCCAAGTCACTTCTCCCCCTCATTTCTATCCTACCACTAATCTACTTTCCATCTCATATGGATGTGCTTGTTCCGGAAAATAATTTCATATAAATGGAATCATACAACGTGTGGTCCTTGGTGACTGGCTTCTTTCTCTTCGCATATTGTCTTCAGTGTTCATCCATGTTATACAGCATGTGTCCAGACTCTATTCCTTTTTTGAATAATATTCCATTATTTGGTTATATCACATTTTGTGTAAATTGGGTTGTTTCTATCATTTGTCAGTTATAAACAATGCTACTTTGAACAGTCACATACAAGTTTTCTGTGTGGACGTATGTTGTCATTTGGAGAAGGAAGTGGCAACCCACTCCAGTATTCTTGCCTGGAGAATCCTGTGGACGGAGGAACCTGGTGGGCTTCAGTCCAAGGGGTGGCAAAGAGTTGGAAGCGACTGAAGAGCCTTAGCATACATGCAGGTGCTGAGAAACTGGAGGTTGCTAGGATGACAGTGGAAACCACTCTAGAGAAGATGGGCTGAGGAAAGACTTTCTGGCTGAGAGAAGAAATACCTCCCATTTTGTATAACTTTTTGTAGAGGGATTTCCCCTCATAGCTCAGTTGGTAAAGAACCTGCTTGCAATTCAGGAGACCCGGGTTTGATTCCGGGGTCGGGAAGATCCCCTGGAGAAGGAAGTGGCAACCCACTCCAGTATTCTTGCCTGGAGAATCCCATGGCCAGGAAAGCTTGGCAGGCTACAGTCCATGCAGTCACAAGAGTCAGACATGACTTAGTGGCTAAACCACCACCAACCACCTGTTGTCATTAGTCTTGGAGATACATACGTATATGTGTATATATATACACACACATACATACATATTCCTAGGAGTGGGATCACGGGGTCACGTGGTAATTCTATGATAAACCATCTGAACAACCGCAGATTATTATGCAAAGTAGTTGTACCATTTTATGTTCCTACCAGCTGTGAGGTTCTGATTTCTCTATACCCTCACTTATGATCTGTCTTTTTGATTAATGTTCATCTGGTGTGGGGGGGCAGGGAATGCTGGACTTACTGGTACCTTTAAAAGGAGGCTTTGTATTTTCTGTCCAGCGCTTTGCTGTTCTAGTCAGGGGGGTGGTTCAGGCAGCTGAATTACTAAACAGCCAGAAAAGCAAGGCTCCTTCAGCCCTGTGGGCCCCCCTGCAGACCCTCTTTCTCTGCCCCTGCTCGAAGTCACTGTCTACACAGCAGCCACCTTCTAAAACCCTAATCCAGTCATGCCCCTCCCAGTGCAGACCTGTCAGGGGGTCTTTTTTACTCCCTGATTCAATCCACACTTCTTACCTCTGCCACCATCCCAGATCCCCTTTGCTCACTGGAGCCCCCGCTGTGGGTCTTTTTTCTCTCTCTGCCTTGTCCTGCTTCCCAGGCCTTCTCCTTCAGGTCTCAGCTCACAGGTCACCTGGAAGATTCCTTCCCTGCCCAACTCCAGCTTGCTTTCTTTGTAATTGTCCCATTGACTAGCCTGACTTGCTTGCGCTTTGCCTCTCCTTCTGGAATGTGAACTCCTGAGGCAGGGACTTTGTGCGTCCCCACTGCACACATGTCACCTGGCACACGGTGGACACAGTGACATTTGTTGGACGAATACATGCAGGAGGGAAGGCTTGATGGGAGGCTGCTCTCCTCTGATCCCTGCCTCTCTACCTCCTGCAGCCACTTTCTGGGTGAACCCCCAGTTCAAGATCCGGCTGGAGGAGACGGATGACCCAGACCCCGACGACTACGGGGGTCGCGAGTCAGGCTGCAGCTTCCTGCTCGCCCTCATGCAGAAGCACCGCCGTCGGGAGCGCCGATTCGGCCGTGACATGGAGACCATAGGCTTCGCTGTCTACGAGGTGAGCAGAACGCGGCAGAGAAAGCGGCCTCCCAGCGAGCTCCGCCAGGGGGCGCCAGGGGTCTCCGGAGGACTTGGTGACACCTGCCAATCATGGTTCAGCTGGGGCCTGTCACACCGCTGAGGTGCACAGTCCTAGACCTGACCTTGGGGAACGCAGCTGCTGAGGCCCTCCACCAGGACTAGGGCAGCAAGGGGCCTAAAATGCTTCCCAGGAGGCGGATAGTGAGTGAGGAAAATGTTTAGCCAGGAGAAGGGAAGATCCTGAGATTCTTCTCCCTGTCCTCGGAGGCCAGCAGGCTGCTCTTGGGCAGACCTCTGGCTTAGCTGACGCCTGGAAGACAGACCACCTGGCTCAGTTTCAGAAAGAAGTGGGCAAGTGGTCTGCCCTGGAGGAGTAGTGAGCTCCCCATCTGGGAAGTATGTAAGCAGATGCTGGCCATGGAGGACTCTGCCACATACTCTGTATTTCTGACAGACAGACACTTCTGGATCGCCCTGGTGGGGGTAAAGGACAGTCACAGCCTCTGCCCAGGCCCGCAGCCCCCCAACAGCAAATTCGTGTGGATGTCTGATGTCCCTGGGCTGGAGGACTTGGCAATTGGCCCTGCAGGGGGCAATCCTGGAGACCCCGGTTCAGAGCTGAGGGGCAGGGCATTCCAGGGACCAAGAGGGCCCCGCCTGGGCCTCCCTCCTGGGGTCCTTCTCTGGCATGAAAACAGCTCTGTGGCAACAGTAGCCCCAGGCCCATCCCTGACCCTCCTGGTCTCCCCATCTTGTCCTTTTCATCTGAAGAACTCTGGGCCCCTGTGCGGCACACACCACACTCCCTGCCCGTGGGCCAAGCGTGTATCTCTAACTCTCCTCATTTCTCTGGCAGGTCCCTCCGGAGGTAGGTGTGGCACCTGACTCACCTGGATTTACACACCCTTGAACACATGTGGCCCGATGCTGCCCAGAGGGAGCAGGACAGCGGCACGCCCATACATAGAGAGCTAAGACGCCACCTCCTCTGAGGGCTCACACAGTGCCCCCACCCCCTGCCCGCTATTCAGTGGGCAGAGCAAACACTGTCCTCCTGGTGTCAGAGCTGGTAACAAGTCAGGTGGCTGGATTTGAACCTTGACCCTCAGAGCCCTGCCTGAACCACACCCACAAGGCTCTTCCTGTCTGACTCTTTACACTGAGGACATCTGGGACCCTGGTTGGGAACAGGTAGTGAGTGGGCTGAGTGTTCTGTGCCCTTGAGCAAGCTGCTTAAGCTCTAAGCCTCATGGGCTCCCATGAGCATAAGTGAGGTGCTTGTGTAGAGGGCCCTGCAATGTCTTATATGGGAAACTCCCAGTAAGGATGATAAGAAAGTTATTTCATGGTATCATCAATCAATTCAGTCGCTCAGTCGCGTCCGACTCTTTGCGACCCCATGGACTGCCAGGCTTCCCTGTCCATCACCAGCTCCTGGAGCTTACTCAGATTCATGTCCATCGAATCGGTGATGCCATCCAACTATCTCATCCTCTGTTGTCCCCTTCTCCTCCCACCTTGAATCTTTTCTAATGAGTCAGTTCTTCCAATGAATACTCAGGACTGATTTCCTTTAGGATGGACTGGTTTGATCTCTTTGCAGTCAAAGGGACTCTCAAGAGTCTTCTCCAACAGCACAGTTCAAAAGCATCAATTCTTCAGCACTCAGCTTTCTTTATGGTCCAATTATCACATCCATACATGACTACTGGAAAAACCATTGTTTTGACTAGATGGACCTTTGTTGACAAAGTAATGTCTGCTTTTTTAATAAGCTGTCTAGGTTTGTCATAACTTTTCTTCCAAGGAGCGAGTGTCTTTTAATTTCATGGCTGCAGTCACCATCTGCAGTGATTTTGGAGCCCAAGAAAATAGTCTGTCACTGTTTCCATTGTTTCCCCATCTATTTGCCATGAAGTGATGGGACCGGATGCCATGATCTTAGTGTTTTGACAGTTGAGTTTTAAGCCAGTTTTTTCACTCTCATCAAGAGGCTCTTTAGTTCCTCTTTGCTTTCTGCCATTAGGGTGTTGTCATCTGCATGTCTGAGGTTGTTGATATTTCTCCCTGCAGTCTTGATCCAGCTTGTGCTTCATCCAGCCCAGCGTTTCTCATGGTATACACTGCATATCATATTAGTTAAATAAGCAGGGTGACAATATACAGCCTTGACGTAAGTACTCCTTTCCAATTTTGAATCAGTCTGTTATTCCAGGTCCAGTTCTAACTGTTGCTTCTTGACCTTCATACAGATTTCTCAGGAGGTTGGTAAGGTGGTCTGGTATTCCCATCTCTTGAAGAATTTTTCAGTTTATTGTGATCCACATAGTCAAAGGCTTTGGCGTAGTCAATAAAGCAGATGTTTTTCTGGAATTCTGTTGCTTTTTCTATGATCCAACCGTTGTTGGCGATTTGATCTCTGGTTCCTCTGCCTTTTCTAAACCCATCTTGAACATCTGGAAGTTCTTGGTTCCCATACTGTTGAAACCTAGCTTGGAGAATTTTGAGCATTACTTTGCTAGCATGTGAGGTGAGTACAATTGTGTGGTGGTTTGAGCATTCTTTGGCATTGCCCTTCTTTGGGATTGGAATGAAAACTGACCTTTTCCAGTCCTGTGGCCACTGCTGAGTTTTCCAAATTTGCTGGCATATGGAGTGCTGCACTTTCTCAGCATCGTCTTTCAGGATCTGAAATAGCTCAGCTAGAATTCTATCACCTCCACTAGCTTTGTTCATAGTAATGCTTCCTAAGGCCCACTTGACTTCACATTCCAGGATGTCTGGCTCTAGGTGAGTGATCACACCATCGTGGTTGTCTGGGTCATGAAGATCTTTTTTGCATAGCTCTTCTGTGTATTCTTGCCACCTCTTCTTAATATCTTCTGCTTCTGTTAGGTCCATGCCCTTTTATGTCCTTTATTGTGCCCATCTTTGCATGAAATGTTCCCTTGGTGTCTCTGATTTTCTTGAAGAGATCTCTAGTCTTTCCCATTCTGTTGTTTTCTTCTATTTCTTTGCACTGATCACTGAGGAAGGCTTTCTTATCTCTTCTTGCTGTTCTCTGGAACTCTGCATTCAAATGGGTATATCTTTCCTTTTCTCTTTGCCTTTCATTTCTCTTCTTTCATTAGCTATTTGTAAGGCCTCCTCAGACAACCAGTTTGCCTTTTTGCATTTCTTTGTCTTGGGGATAGTTTTGATCCCTGTCTCCTGTACAATGTCACGAACCTCTGTCCATAGTTCATCAGGCACTGTGTCTATCAGATCTAGGCCCTTAAATCCATCTCTCACTTCCACTGTATAATCATAAGGGATTTGATTTAGGTCATCCTGAATGGTCTCGTGGTTTTCCCTTACTGTCTGCATTCACCTCCCTGGTGTCTCCTCCCCTCACCCTTGGCAGTAGGCAGAGCTCTTACACCCATTTTACAGATGAGGAAGCAGGCAGGTGACTCGTCAGGGTTGAGCCACCTGCGGGTGACTGAAACGTGACCCAGCTTTCTGGCCCCTTGGCCAGAACCTGGGGTCTGGGTCTGGAGGCAACTCCTAAGGGTGGGCTGAGCTGCAGCCCCCACTTCCTCCTCCCCTCCCACCAGCTGGTGGGCCAGCCGGCCGTGCATCTGAAGCGGGACTTCTTCCTGGCCAATGCCTCCCGGGCCCGGTCCGAGCAGTTCATCAACCTGCGGGAGGTCAGCACCCGCTTCCGCCTGCCGCCCGGGGAGTATGTGGTGGTGCCCTCCACCTTCGAGCCCAACAAGGAAGGCGACTTTGTGCTGCGTTTCTTCTCAGAGAAGAGCGCAGGGACCCAGTGAGTAGAAAGCCCTCCCCCGACTCCCCTTTCCTCCCGCCACGCCCTCGCGGCCCCTACCCCCGTTGACTGGCCCCTCTCTCTCCCCACCTTCTGCAGAGAGCTGGATGACCAGGTCCAGGCCAATCTCCCCGACGAGGTACGTGCCCTGCCCTGACCCTGGGTGCACGATGGGGACCCAGATGTCCTGTGTCTTGGTCTCTAGCTGGCAGGGCAGAGCCCCTCCTGGCAGGAGCCATACACATCCCTCACTTGCCAAGCACTTTACAGCTTGCAAAGGACTTTGTGATAGTAATGGTGCTGGGCCCCTGGGTTTTGCTCTCTGCAGGGTCTGTGCTGAGCTGTTTACCTGGGTTACCCAGTTTCCTCCATAACAACCGTATCAGGGCACTCTCACCGTCTCTCCTCTCAGAGGGAAACTCAGGTTCAGAGAGGTTAAGGAATTTACCCATGGTCACGCAGCAGGGATCTCAGCCTCACCCCTCATCATTGGGTGAACTTCTGCCTCCACATTTAGACCACACAAGTTCTAGACAGGAATAGAGTAGGGGCTGGGTTCCCATTTTACAGATGAGGAGAGTGAGGCTCTGAAGTGAAGTGACACCTAGCTGATGAGTGCTCCCAGCCCCTCCTGCCGCTGCTGGCCGCGCAGAGGCCGGGCTGGGGCGCCCCTGACCTGCTCTCCCTGCCTTCTCTCTCCAGCAAGTGCTCTCAGAAGAGGAGATTGATGAGAACTTCAAGTCTCTCTTCAGACAACTGGCAGGGGAGGTAGGCTGGGCCTGGTGGTGGGTGTTCGGGGGCACTGAGGGGTTTCCGCAGGGCAGGTGCCATCCGCCTCTCCCCCCAGGACATGGAGATCAGCGTCAAGGAGCTGCGGACCATCCTCAACAGGATCATCAGCAAACGTGAGCGTCCCCGGGCGGCTGCTCTCCACCCCGTGTCCTGCCTCCGCGCCCCCAGCCCCTGTTCCTCCAGGATCTAGGCTCCTCCTCCTACCCTGGGCTGAACCCAACCCCTCGGTCTTCAAGAGCGGGCACCACTGCCTTTCAGGGCCCTGCTCACCCAGCTTTTTCTTCCTAAATTCTTCTTGCCGGACCCCATTCTCTGTGCCTGAGCTCCAGGCCCTGGTGTGATTAGGAACTTAGCTGGGGAGTGGGCCAGTGGTTAAGAATCCACCTTTGAAAAAAAAAAAAAAGAATCCACCTTTGATCCTTGGCCAAGGGGCAACAAAGCCCTTGCGCCACAACCGGAGAGTCCCTGTGCCGCAAGGAACATCCCGCATGCCGTAACTAAGGCCTGTCGCAGCCAGATAAATAAGTAGATGGATATTTCAGAAAGCAGCAGCTTAGCTGGCTGGTGGCACCTTAGGGCCAGTGTGCCAGCCCCCTTCCTCCCCTAAGGCAGGTGACAGGTGACTGGCTTCACTCCCCAATGGGTACAACTGAAGGCAGCTGCCTTTCAGCCTTCCCTTTGCCCCAACCTCTGACCTCTGACCTCCGACCTCCGACCTGTGTCCATGCTTTTCCCTCACCCTAGAACCCCTCTCTCCTGCTCTTCTCACCCCTCGGGACCTGCGGCAGCCCCTTGCCCTGCCGTGACCACCTTCCCTGCGTGTTTCTACCGCATTTCCTTCACTTCTCTCTGGCACTGTTCCTTTTTACCCACATCTAATCATGGTGTTGATGTGACTGTTGGGTCAGCGGCTTGATTACTAGAGTACTTTAAACTCCTTTTTCTGATGATGAAGACAATCCTACGTACCTCCTCAGCTAGATTTTAGATACCAGGGGACAGGAATGGTGCCTCCCTGCCCCTCATCCCACAGAGTGCACCCAGCATGGGGCAGGCTGGGGACGCTGGCCGGACTGAGGTGTTGAGACTGGTCTTTCTTGAGCAGACAAAGACCTGCGGACCACGGGCTTCAGCGTGGAGTCCTGCCGCAGCATGGTCAACCTCATGGATGTATCCTCCTGAGCAGGGCCCAGGGTTGGGATGTCGGCATAGGAAGGGCTCTGGGTGACCCATCCCAGGAACAGCACAGGGAAAGGGACAGGTGTAGACAGGCCAGTTCCTTCTTCCTGGCATCCTCCCCTTGACTGGGGGGACAACTGAGGTGCAGGCTATGTCAAGTTGACGGGGGAGGGCCTCATCTACAGGTGACCCTAAGGCTGGCACTCAGTGAACGCCCCTCCCAGCCTACCCCAATTCAGGCCTGGCCTTGGGCGGCTCCTGCAGCTTCTTCCCTCCCCTCCCTTGGGTTTCTCTCCACGGCCAGTCTCCCCTCCCCTCAGTGCTTAGTACTCGCTCACCCAGTGTCTGGTTTAAGCTATGGAGTTTTCTTCTTAACCGCCACCCAGCGGACGGCAATGGCAAACTGGGCCTGGTGGAGTTCAACATCCTGTGGAACCGGATCCGGAATTACCTGGTAGGTGGTTCCTGCCGGCAGCACCCTCCCCTCTTCTGCGGCCTCACTCACAGCCGGCGGTGGGCCTCCGGTTCCCAAGCCCTCACTCTGGCTTCTGCCCTTCTGAGCCCACGTGTCCCAGCGGCTCACCCCCTCTCCACCCCCAACCCTTGTTAACCCTCCATGCTGGGCAGATGGGAAGGGCGGGATGCCTGCTGAGCCCTCACCCTCTGCCCCTCACCCCAGTCCATCTTCCGGAAGTTTGACCTGGACAAGTCGGGTAGCATGAGTGCCTACGAGATGCGGATGGCCATTGAGTTTGCAGGTGAGGCCTGAGGGCGGGCAGGACCTGTGGGGCCCCCAGGGAGATGGTCCCAGGTCGCTTCCCTGATGGCTCCCAGGGCAGTGGCCCACCCACAGGGCCTTGTCGGTGAGTTGGGGCGGGGGTTGTTGATGGCAGTGGTGGGGCAGTGATAACAAACAGCCATCTACTTAGCCTTTTTCTCCTGGTGATTGTTAGCATTTCCATTTGTCCTCACTAGACTTCCCTGGTGGCTCAGAGGTTAAAGCGTCTGCCCGCAATGCGGGAGACCTGGGTTCGATCCCTGGGTTGGGAAGATCCCCTGGAGAAGGAAATGGCAACCCACTCCAGTATTCTTGCCTGGGGAATCCCATGGACAGAGAAGCCTGGTAGGCTACAGTCCACGGGGTCGCAAAGAGTCAGACATGACTGAGCGACTTCACTCACTTCACTTTGTCTCACTGCAGCCTGCTGAGGATAGGGTCTTTTATTATCCTGTTGAGCACAGAGAAAAGTATCTGCTCAGAGAGAGGAAGTGACTGGCCTGGAGCCACACAGCCAGGGAGAAGTGTAGCCGGCCTCCAGGGCCTCCAATGGGAGCCGTGCAGGCCTCACCCTCATAGTCCCACTTCAGGATGAGGCCAGGGCTTTCCGAGCAGATGAAACTGGACCTGTGGCCCTGGTGGCCAGCTCCTGGGTGGGGCATTCTCGGTCCTCAAGCTTTCCCTGGGCCAGCACTTGCCCAGGACTGTCCCCCCGCCCTGGGGTGGGGGTTCACTCCACCCAGCCTTCCGTCCCCCTTCCCGCACCTCCCGGGGCCTCACCTGCTCTCCTGGGCCAGGCTTCAAGCTCAACAAGAAGCTGTACGAGCTCATTATCACCCGCTACTCGGAGCCAGACCTGGCCGTGGACTTCGACAACTTCGTATGCTGCTTGGTGCGGCTGGAGACCATGTTCCGTGAGTGCCCCATGGCGCCCCTCCCATGAGGGTCTCGGGGAGTGGAGCTGGGGGTCCACGCAGGCTGAGTGCCAGGAGATGAGGAGTAGGGAGGGAACCTCGGAGGGGGCTCTCGGGCAGCAGGGGGAGGTGGAGGGGGAGGCTGGAGGTGCGGCTGGCCCTCGAACTCGTGTCTCACCGAGCCCTCCTCCCATCGTTTCTTGAACACACAGGGTTTTTCAAAACTCTGGACACCGATCTGGATGGAGTGGTGACCTTTGACTTGTTTAAGGTGGGACTCTCCTCTGGATGGTGGGGGGAGGCACTCAGGGGCAGTGGGTTTTTCTCACCCACCCCCCACCCCGGTGGGGTGGCCACCTGCGTCCTGCACGGACACAGCAAGGATCTCTGGTTTCTGAGGGTGGGGGCAGGAAGGCCCAGGCCCCTGGAGGCCTGCACAGGAGCCAGCAGCCTGGGCTCCCAGGGGTAGAGGAAGTAAAAGTGGCCCCTCCCCAGGAGGGTCCCTCTCCCTCCTCCCCTTGATAGAGGGAAGAGACGGCAGCTCCTGAGCCATGGAGCTGGGAGGCAGGACTTGGGGCTTCTGCCCTGGCTGACTGCTCTCTGTGCCCTCTCTGCCCGGCAGTGGTTACAGCTGACCATGTTTGCATGAGGCGGGGGCTCGGGCCCCCTTGCTGTGCTCCTCTACCCTCCTCGTCCGCCAAGCCATGCCCTCCTGTGATGCCACACCAGGCCACACCAGCTTCAAGTGCCTTCTTTGGAGCAGGAGGCGGCCTCGACCTCCTGTCACCTCTCTTCTCAGCCTCTGCGGTTCATTTGCTCTGGGCAGAGCCGTGGGGCCCTCCCTGCCTCCACCAGGCGCACGTGAACTCCCCCAGCCCCTCCGGTCGCCAGACCAGGGAAGCAGCTTTCACTAGTTCCTGCCTCAGGATGGGGCTCCCCGGGGACCCGGGGGCCGCTGGCCTCCCACATCCTGACTGTCCTCTCTCCTGCCCCAGCAGGCCACTCATCCGCCCCTCCCCCACCTGCACACTTTATAACCACTAGCTCTGCAACGGTCTGCAGAATAGACCTGTGGAGCCCCCTCCCAGCTGGGGCCCCCTCCCCAGGACTGGGAACGCCTGTTCGTGCCTGTGCGGAAGCCAGTGCTCCCCTCTGCTCCATGACCCCCACAGCCTGTCCCTGCCAGCTGACCGGAAGCAGCCTAGCCTGGGGGGTGGTCAGGCCTTCCCTCCCTTCCTCCCTCCCGCTTTCCTTTTTTATATTGGTGATTTTAAAGGGGACTCTGTGGGGACTGAGTTATGGGGATACCAGAGGTATCTGGGCATGGGGTGGGAGGGGTCTCATGTTTACATGTGGAGAAACCCCGAACAATAAAGGAAAAGACCCCACTTTTGTCTCTGGAGTATGTTTCTGCCTAAACCTGTTGGCCCACGAGGGCACCTTGTCCTGCACCCGCCCCTGCCCTGCCCTCTGTCTCCCTCCCCATCGCCCCAGTGGCTGGCACCTCTGCTGGAGTCCTGGGCATTTGGTGGGGGGCACGGGGCGGGGATGGGGCCACACTGCTGAGGTCCCACATGGCCCTGCTGGTCCTCCATGCCCCCCTCCTCTGAGCCCTGACCCTTTCCTTCCCTGCACATGCTGCAGGGAACGCGAGGCTCTGGCTGAGACCCAAAGCCCTACTTAGCACCAACCTGACCCCCAGGAAGCTCCCCAGAGCACAGAGCCTCCTGGAACTCTTCTTGAGGCTGGGGGAGGGGAGTTGCCCTGTGACCCAGACACCTGTGGTTTATATAAGCTGTTTCGGCCCTAGGGATCCAGGCTCTTCTTACCAGAGATAAGAGTAGGTTGAGTTGGGGATAGAGGAGAGGCTGGGACCAGTGTCGCAAGGGGAGAACCGCAAACTAGGGCAGCACCTGCAGGGCAGAAACCGATGGAGCCAGATGGGGGGTGGGGACTGCCCTTGGCCCCGGGAGCCCCAGGTGAAGCCCCGAGGGGCAATGGGGCCTGGAATCTGCATTTTGCCTTTGGGAGTCCCTGGGCCTGTCTGCTGGGTCTCATCAGTAAGGGGAATGGCCCGTCATTTCCTGGGCGCCAGGGCTGGTTTGTGAGAGGGGGCAGGTGGAGGGCCCCACCCTCTTGGTTCTCTGTAGTGGGTTTCCTTTGATGAGAGGCTGGGATACTATGGGTGCCCAAGCACGGAGGCCCTACCCCTCACCTACCTCCAGCCTGAGGGTGCCTGGGGTGGAGGCAGGGAGAGCAGGCCTGCCTCTTGGTTGCCCTATTTGGGCATTTTCAAAGGACTGTTTTCTGAGTATCTCCTGTGCAGCCCCCGACTTCCAGGAAAATGGGGGAGAGGCAAGCCAGCAGTAATCACTGGCACTCCCTTATGTGATCTCCAAGCTTTTAAGACTCTAGCCTCAGGGGAGACCAGTGACAGGCCTGGGTACTGTGTGCTGAGGCTGGAATTGTGCTCCTGAAGATGCCTCATGACGGCCTCCAGAGAGAAGGGGAGGGTGACGATGGTGCCGCGTTTACTGCTGAGGTCCCCCCATGAGGGCCGTGGGCAGGGGCCTGGGCCTGCAGATCTGGGCAGGGGGCTGTGAGGTGGCCCCCTGGGACCCCTCGCTTTTCTAACCCAGGAGGTGAGAGATTAGGAGAAACGAGGAGAAAGGACATGGCAGCAGGGGAACCTGCAGATGTGGGGATGCCCCAGGCCTCCTGTGAGGTGTAACCGGACCCCTGTGAGTTCCGGACACGGGACATCTGCGGTCGTAACCCCGGCCTGTTCCTCCACCTCCCAGGGCCCAGCCCCTTTACTTAAGGCCCCACACCTGGGCCTCAGGTCGGGCCTGGGGCCATGGCCTTCACAGACCTGCTGGACGCCCTGGGTGGCGTGGGTCGCTTCCAGCTCATCTCCACGGCCCTGCTGCTGCTTCCCTGCAGCCTGCTGGCCTGCCACAAC
>SJXQ01006826.1:371949-414794 GCA_006408695.1 Aepyceros melampus
TTAGCAGTCTTGCAGACAGGTGAGCCTTTGGGGGCAAGGGTCTCCCCGGTCTCTTCATTAAGTTTTCTTTATTAAAGTTTATTTTAAACTAAATTTAAAAATAATATGTATTTTAATGTATTTAATATGTATTTAAAATATATATTTTAAAGTAGATATATGTATTATATAATTTATTATAATACATATAATACATTCACATGGTTCAAAATTCCAGAAGATACAAGCGGGTATTCAGGCCAGCGTTCTCCCCTCTACCTGCACTCCAGTAATTCCTCTAGGGCAGCCTGGTTTCTGTGTATCTCACAGAGATGTTTTATGATTTTATACAATCCAAGGCTGGGCAAGCTGCAGTCCGTGGAGTTGCAAAGAGTCGAGCACGACTGGGCGGCTGAACAGCAGTGCAAGAGAGCACGCGCATGTGCTCCATCCCCCTTTTTCATACAAACGCTGGCACAGCCCACACATGGTTCTCTATCAAGATTTTATTTTATTCGTGGCCTCTGCGGGTTGCTTCAGACAGCTCTCCCATCCTGCCTACATCCAGGCTGCACCCCACTGTGTGGGTGAGCCACTGCTGATCATGAGGGCCCCTGAGGATACAGAGACGCCCCAAGTGCAGCACACAGCACGGCCCTCCCCCGTCCTCTTTCCCTTCCCTCCCTGCTTCGCCTCCCTTCTCCCTCCCCGCTCCTCTCCCCGCCCCACAGCCCCTCCTCTCATCTTCAGGCTCTGGGGTCTCCGGGACTGCAGACCCACACCCTGGACTGTGCTGTGTGGCTCAGCCGCCTCGTGTGGCCCTGTCGTAGCCCCTGTCGCCCTGTGCCATCACACATTGGGTCTTTCTCTGTATCAGCCTGTATCTGATGCATAATGTCTTCTTTGTCACCAGCCCCCAGCTCAGACCTACCCCTTAGAGGTCATCAATGGACATCTGTGCAACAGAATCAATGAATGAGGGATGGAATGAATGAGTGTAACATGCGGTGTGTGAGCAAGAAGTGCTGCCCACCTGGCCAAGCGGGGCTCCAGCCCCAGACCCTCATTTACAAATGGGGCAATGCCAAGGCCTTGCTTTCCTGGCCTTGGACTCCTTTATGATATAACAAGCCCCACTTCACCTTGGCCTCCCTAAAATGACCAATTCAAATGAAGACCGGCCCCTGGGGTCCTGCTCCGACCAGCCTGGGCTCCCTCCAGGGCTCATACCCCCATGAGTTCTGGTTCGAGGGCTACCCCCTGCCAGGAAGTCACTCAGGGGACCCTCTCATAACCCTCTGCACCAGCTTCTGGGCCTCTGCAGAATCTCTGCCTTCCCCCAAATCCTGGGAGAGTGGGGACTTGGTCAGGAGCTAAAATTCTCCTTGAGTGCAAGAACAAAGGCGGGAAGGTGTCTCTTCATTCCCGCTCTCCTTCCACACCGTGTTCTCCCTCCCTGGCCTCTGCCGGGGCCTGGACTCCAGTGAGTGTGCTTCTCTTAGGATGAGTGGCTTTCAAATTGGGGAGTAGGGGGTGGGGGTAAGTAGTTTCCTCTCATCCTCCCTCCACGACAGCCATGGGGGAAGCGGCTGCCGCCTCAGAACCCTAACCCTGTGCCCGTGGCCGGGCTCAGGCTGGGCCGCAAGGCCCCCCTGGTCTGGTCATACCTGCAGTTGGCAGTTTCGGGGGCGGCCACGGCGTACTTCAGCTCCTTTGCCACCTACTGCTTCTGCCGGTTCCTGATGGGCATGACCTTCTCCGGCATCATCCTAAACTCGCTCTCTCTGGGTGAGTCCAGCCATGGAGGGGACTGGAGGGGAGGGGGCTGGCAGGGGCAGGAGGGCAGTGGCAGCCCCACTGGTGGGCATCTTTCCCATTTCCTTGTGGTGGGATTCTCATCCAGTGACCTCAATTCACAGCCTCCCACCAGGGTTCTCAGGAGACCTGGGTTCTCAGCGGTGGCCTGCCAGCAGTGACCTGGGGACCTGGGTTGCAATTTACCTGTCTGCGAGCTGAGAGGGCTGGGTTCCCTTCTTATGCAAATTAGTCAGCAATAACCACTTACAAGGACCTACTGTGTGCCAGGCTCCGTGAGGCTTAGTGTGGGGGCATGGAAACGAGATGAGACACAGGGGTCCCGGGGTGGGTGGCAGGCATCCTGAAAGTATGTGGATGCAAAAGAGGCGAGGCTTCCCCTTGGGGCCCCTGGCGGCCTGGCCTTCTGGGTGCAGGTGGGGATGTCCCCACCCCACAGTGACAGGGTCAGTCACCACTCCAGGCTGGTTCCAGTGGCTGTGGCAGAGAGCCGTGTGGGCAGAGGAAGCCCACCCTGGACGCAGGCCCGCCCCCTGCCTCTCATTACTTGGTTTGTTGGGGTCTTTTATCCCAGGGTAGAAGGGCTGGAGAACTAGGATGCTCCAGGTCACACTTTGGCCACCTCTCCTCCCCACATCCGGACATTGAAGGGTGCTGAGCTCACGGTGGGACCTCAGCAAACCCCAGCCCACCCGCCTCATTCTTCAGGATGGGCATCCAGCCACGGCTTGTGGAATCTAAAGGCAGAAACAGTCGTCCAAAATTCACCTCCTGCTAGAATCACCTGTATAATACACATGCCTACACACACACACACACACACACACACTCCATATATACACATCCTGACATACACACATGCATGTGTCTTGGCCCTGGGACAAGAGTGTGTCTAGTGGACTCAAGAGCAAGGAGGGCCTCGTGGCTGGACAGAGCTGAGGTGGGTGACAAACGGGCTGGGGCGACAGCCGCAGACCCTTAGACCTGCTGGCCTTGAAGGATGTTGGCTCTGACTCTGAGTGAGGGGGCAGCCTCTGCAGAGTCCTGAGCTGAGGACAGGCCTGACTTGGTCCCACCTGGCATCAGCCAGGACCCCTCAGGCTGCCATGCGGCTCGAGGACAGGAGCAGAAAAGCCGGTCTGAGGCTCATCCGGTCACCTGGCAAGAGGCGAGGCTGGAGTGAGCCGGGGTTAGCACCGGGGGAGGCAGGAAGGCGCAGGTAGGCTCAGGTTCTGCGGGGAGAAGCCACAAGGTTTGCCAACGGACTGGACAACGAGCTGGCTGCTGCCTGAAAGCAGCAGCATCCTCCGTTTATTCTGGTTGCTTCGTGAGAGTGGGCCTGCTCCATGTCACCAGGCCCCCACGGATGGACATTTAAATCGTTTCCAAGTTTTGCTATTTGCAAAAAATCATGTAAATAAGAGGGGCTTCCCAGGTGGCTCAGATGATAAAGAATCTGCCTACAGTGCAAGAGACCCGGGTTCGTTCAACCCCTGGGTCAGGAAGATCCCCTGGAGAAGGGAATGGCAACCCACTCCAGTATTGTTGCCTGGAGAATTCCATGGACAGAGGAGCCTGGCAGGCTATATATAGTCCACAAGGTCACAAAGAGTTGGACACGACTGAGCAACTAACACAAACACACGTGTAATTAAGAGTCATTATAATCCCTTTTCGACCAACTGTTCACAGCCTTTGCCTGTTTTTCCTTTTGGCTTGTTAGTTGTTTTCCTATTGATCTGTAAGAATTCTTCCTAGATTAGGGAAATTCACCCTTTGACTATTATTTGAAATGGTATTTTTTTTTCCTGTCTTTTTTGCTGAAGTTATGACTCTGCTTACAATGGGTATTTTTTTTTTTTAAGCAGAGACTTCTTATTTTTATGAAGCTCTTTGTTGGTCTTCCCTTTTGTTGTTTCTGGGTTTTGTGACATTCTTGGAAAAGTCTTTCCTGACTCTAAGATTGAAAAGACATCTAGCATGATTTCTTCTAATATTGTTATGCTTTTATTGTTATATTTAGCTCCTTTTTAATATGTATTTATTTATTTTTGGCTGTGCTGGGTCTTTGTTGCTGCACAGGAACTTTCTCTAGTTTGGGGGCTATGCTTGGCTCAGACTGTAAAGCGTCTGTCTGCAATGCAGGAGACCTGAGTTCGATCCCTGGGTTGGGAAGATCCCCTGAAGAAGGAAATGGCAGCCCACTCCAGTATTCTTGCCGGGAAAGTCCCATGGGTCGCGGAGCCTGGTAGGCTACCATCCATGGGGTCGCAAAGACTCGGACGTGACTGAGTACTTCACTTTTCTAGTTGCAGTGTGGAGGCTTCTCACTGCAGCGGCTTCTCTTATTGCAGAGCAAAGGCTCTAGGCTCAGGCTTCAGTAGTTGTGGTGCACAGGCTTAGCTGCCCCATGGCAAGTAGAATCTTCCTGGACCAGGAATCAAACCCGTGTCCCCTCCCTTGCAAGGTGGATTCCTAACCCTGGACCACCAGGGAAGCCCTACATGAAGCTCTTTAGTCCACCTGGCATTTGTCTAAGGGTAAGGACTGAGGCTGGGACGTCTTTGCCCGTGCTCAATGCCTCTCTGGAATGATTTCCAGCTGCCACAGAGTCATTCTAAAAGAGGGGGAGGCTTGAATTAAACACCCACGTGAGCAACGAACCCCACTGAGCCTGGCGTGGTTTTCTCCGCAGTTGTGGAGTGGATGCCCACCCGGGGCCGGACTGTGGCGGGGATCTTGCTGGGGTACTCGTTCACCTCGGGTCAGCTCATCCTGGCGGGCGTGGCGTACCTGATCCGCCCTTGGCGGTGGCTGCAGTTTGCGGTCTCTGTCCCCTTCCTCATCTTTTTCCTCTACTCTTGGTACGTTCTGAGCAGAGAGGGCTGGGGCAGAGCACCTGCATAGCCGGGCCCTCACCTGTCCCTGGGGGAGCCTTGGGGTGGGCAGCGACTGGAATTTGGGGGACGTGGTGGGGACATGCAGAAGTGAGGACATGGGTTCACGAGGACCATGCATGGCTGTGGGCAGGTTCAGGCTAGGACCCCTTACATTACTGAGGGGCTCCAGAACACACCGAGAGCTTTGCCTTCATCAACTCCTTTGCGCCGCACAACAACCCCAGGGAATTTTATAGGAGGATCGCTGAGGCAGCCCAGGTGGATCCATGACTTCTTCAAAGCCACATACGGGGAGAGACTGGGATTGACATATACACACTACTATATATAAGTTAGGGCTTCCTGGTGGTTCAGATGGTAAGGAACACGCTTGCAGTGCAGCAGACCTAGGTTCAATCCCTGGGTCAGGAAGAGTCCTGGAGAAGGGAATGGCTACCCACTCCAGCATTCATATCTGGAGAATTCTATAGACAGAGGAGCCTGGCAGGCTACGGTCCATGGGATTGCAAAGAGTCAGACACGACTGAGCAACACACTTTCACTTTTTATTATATGTAAAATAGATAACCAGTAAGGACCTACTGTATAGCATAGAGAACTCTACTCAGTACCCTATAATGACCTATATAGGAAGGGAATCTAGAAAAGAGGGGATTTAGGTATACATGTGACTGTTTCACTTTGCTGTTATAGCAGAGAGTAGCACAACATTATAAATCAACTATACTCCAGCAAAAATTTTAAGAAAAAAAAGAAAATTAACTACAACAAACAACCAAAGGAAAACAAACAAAAAAGCCATTTACTGGGGTCACAACCAGTTTCAAAACCAGGTCTGTGGACACCGGAAGGCCCATGTCGTCTCTAAACACACTGTGGAGTGTCTCTGAAAGACGTGCTGCGAGAGAGGCCGCGTGTCCCCCAGCTTTTCTGATTCTGCTGGCAGCAGGGTTTCCCTTTTCCTGGGGTCTGGAAGGGGAGAGAGGGTGTGCTCTGGTTTGAGGGATGGCATGAGTGCCACTCCGCCCATTCAGTGCCCCCGTGGCCATCACAGGCCATCAGAGTGGCCACTTCAGTGCCGCTCATTCTCCATCCTTCTCTTGGTCCCAGGTGGCTGCCAGAGTCGTCCCGATGGCTCCTCCTTCATGGCAAGACCCAGGTAGCTCTGAAGAACCTGCGGAAGGTGGCTGCGATGAATGGGAGAAAGGAGGAAGGGGAAAGGCTGACCAAGGAGGTAGGCAGGTCTGGTGCCAGTTAGGGGAGCACCAGTTTTCAGGCTTGCTGGCAGCCTCGAGATGTGCTAGGATTTGGTGACTTGCCGGGACTCACCATCCAGGTGAACAGGCTGAGACTAAGTCGAGTGGGAAGAGCTCAGTGGGACGAAGATGTTTAACCACAGAATGGCTCTGTGGTCTGGAGTAAATCATTTCACTGCTTTATGAGGAAATAACCCATTCACATTTAGCCGAAAATTCAATAAAATAAAAGAAAAATCCTAAGATGAAATTATCAAATAATCAATAATAAAAGTACCATTTACCATGCATACCATTTATGATAAGATAGCTTCCATTTGTTATAAATAAACACGTTTATCTAGCCAGTTGCTTGACACTGTGCTAAGGGTTTTCCGTACAAAATCTCATTTAATGCCTCACCTTTTTTTGTTGTTGGCTGCTCTGCGCAGCTTGCAGGATCTCAGTTCCTCAACCAGAGATTGAACTGGGGCCATGGCAGTCAAAGCGCCGAGTCCTAATCACCGAACCACCAGGGGATTTCCTAATGCTTCACTTTTAAAGATGAGGAATCTGATGTTTGGATTACCAACTCACCCAACCCTTTAGATCCAGAGGGAACAGACAGGGAAATAATAACTTAGGCAATCTGCTTAAGAAAACACAATAGGAGGTGGCAGAACCCCTGGGAACCTGCCTTAACCACTGGCTGAGACCATCTCAGAGTTGATGCCAGGAGTGGGGCCTGAGGGTGCCCCTGGTTATTTCAGCCTAATCAGTGGGCAGCCCAGGCGCCCTGGGACTCAGGTTGGAGCCTTTGCTTCACCTCAGAGTCCTGGAACCAGCCTGGGGAGGAGATAAGTGTCAACCATCCTGCCAGGGCTCGAGACCTTGGCCCTCCCCTGGGAATAGGATCGCAGATCCCGCCTTCCCCTGATCAGACTTTCCTCACCCAGGTGGTGAGCTCCTACATCCAGAGTGAGTTTGCAGCTGGTCGCCCCTCCAACTCAGTCTTGGACCTCTTCCGAACCCCAGCCATCCGTAAAGTCACGTGCTGTCTCATGGTGGTCTGGTAGGTATCGGGCTCCTGTCCAGGACTTTGACCCAAGGCCAGGACACGCCAGTGTCCCCACTGACAAACTCTCAAATACTTAATGCAATGCACAGAAGGGCCTTGTGAAGTCAGTCCTGTTCCCCATGCTTTTTCCCATGTCTTCTGAGCGTCAGGGTCCTCTGGACCCCTGCTGGTTGCTAAGACCTAAGGTGGTGCATAAGATACCCCTGCTGACCTAGGGAACCCACATCTGGAGATGGGTCTCACCCAGCTGGGGGCACCGACTGAAATCAGCCAGGCAACTTGAATGAAATACCCCTGGTTGCATCCTAATATGTCTCCAGGGGATTCTGGGAAGTTCCCCACTCTGGAAAAACACTTGTGTCCCTGTGCCCTGCAAATGTGGGGTTGTCCCCCACACTGAGCACTCAGAGGGCTTCTGCCCCAAAAGTGTTGCCGGTGAGGCCGTCCTGGGCCAGGGCAGCCAGAGAGCTCCTCAGGACCCAGGTTCTGGGAAGACTTTCAGCTGGGGCGCTCGCATCTTCACTCCTTATATTCCCTACTTTCTAATCCTCGGTTGAGCAAATGCGTTATTGAGCAAAGGACATGAATGGAAACCAGTTAATTTTTGACTGGGTGTCCCTCAACCCTCTCAACAATCACTTTAGTTTTCATATACTGTATTAGTTCCGTGTTGCTATGTAACAAATGACCACAACAGCTGAAAACAATACCATTTTCTTTTCATTAATTGAGTTTCTTTAATGAAATATTAATGATACAGAAGTACATTTGAAGTCTTAAGAAATACCCAGGTTCAATAAACTAACAATGTCTTTTAAGCAACAATTTCCCCCTTTTTTTAATTAATTTATTTTTTTAATTGAAGGATAATTGCTTTACAGAATTTTGTTGTTTTCTGTCAAACATCAACATGAATCAGCCATAGATATACATATGTCCTGTCCCTCTTGAATCGCCCTTAAAACAATACCATTTTTTAAAAGTTTATTTGTTGAAGGATAGTTGGTTTACAGTGATTTACAATGGTGTGTTAGTTTCTACTGTACAGCAACATGACTGTTATATTACATATATATATATACATTCTTTTTCATGTTCTTTTCCACTATGGTTTATCACAAGATATTGAATATAGTTCCCTGTGCTATTCCGTAGGACCTTGCTGTTTACCATCCTGTATGTAACAGTTTGGATCTGCTAATCCCAAACTCCCAGTCCAACCTCTCCCTCTTCTCCTCCCCCATGGCAACCACAAGTCTGTTCCCTACATCTGTGAGTCTGTTTCTATTTCATAGATAATCTCCTTTGTGTCATATTTTAGATTCCACACAATACCCATTTATGTGCTTATAGTTGTGTAGGTCAGAAGTCCAGGCATAATACGGTTGAGTTCTCTCTTTAGGATTTTCTTACAAGGCTGAAATGAAGATGGTGGGCAGGCTGCATGGAAAGAATTCACTTTCAGATTCATTCAAGTTGTTGGCTACGTTCTTTGTTGCTGTGGGACTGACATGTTCATTTCTCCACTAGTTGTTAGCCAAGGGCCACTCTCTCAGGTCAGTGAGGCCATTTATATTCTCGCCATATGCCACCTCCATCTCAAAGGAGGATTTTCATCACAGCAAATCCTTCTCACATTTTGAGTCTCTGACTTCCCCACCTTTGACCTCTATATCCAGAATTAAAGGATTTCTGGAGAAGGCAATGGCAACCCACTCTAGTACTCTCGCCTGGAGAATCCTATGGACAGAGGAGCCTGGTGGGCTGCAGGCCATGGGGTCGCTGAGAGTCAGAAACGACTGAGCGACTTCCCTTTCACTTTTCACTTTCATGCATTGGAGAAGGAAATGGCAACCCACTCCAGTGTTCTTGCCTGGAGAATCCCAGGGACGGGGAGCCTGGTGAGCTGCAGTCCATGGGGTCACACAGAGTCGGACACGACCGAAGCGACTTAGCAGCGGCAGCAGCATGACTAGGTCAGGTTCACCCAGAAAAATCCATCATTTTTCTCTCTCATTTTCTAAACTGAAGCACATAGCTGATTTACAATATTGTGTTAGTTTCAGGTGTACAGCAAAGTGGTGTAGTTAGAATTATCTGTGTTTTTTCGGATTCTTTTCCCGTATAGTTTATTACAAAACATGGAGTATTGTTCCCTGTGCCGTATAGTAGGTCCTTGTTGGTAATCTATTTGTATATAGTCGGTATACATGTTAATCTCAAATTCCTCCGCTTTTCCCTGTAAAAACTATGAGTTTCTTTTCTATGTCTGTGGGTCTTTCTGTTCCATATATAAACTCATTTGTATCATTAGATTCCACATATAAGTGATATCAAATGATATTTATCTTCCTCTGTCTTACTTCACTTGATGTGATAAACTCTAGGTCCTTCCATGTTGCTACAAATGGCATTATTGAATTCTTTTTTGTGGCTGAGTAATATTCCACTGTATAAATATAACACATCCTCTTTATTTAAAAAAGTTTAATTTATTTTTATTCATTCTATTTTTTTTTTTTTGGCTGCACTGAGTCTTCATTGCTGCAGCGGCTTTCTCCAGTTTTGGAGAGCTGGGGCTACTCTCTAGCTGCAGCGCACAGCTTCTCACTACTGTGGCTTCTCTTGTGGAGCACGGGCTCTAGGGCACGCGGGCTTTAGTATGTGGCGCTCAGGCTCAGTTGCTCCACAGCATGTGGAATCTTCCTGGACCAGGGATCGAACCCATGTCCCCTGCATTGGCAGGTGGATTCTCAACCCCTGCACCACCAGGGAAGTCCTACCACTTCTTTATCCATTCACCTGTCCATGAACATTTAGGTTGCTTCCATGTCTTGGCTATCATCAATAGTGCCCACAAGAATGACTGTCACCTTTTCCTGAAGTCTGTTCTCCTTTTCTCCATCTTCACTGATTCACACAGCTGGGGATAATGGGGAGGGATGGCAGGAGTTTCTCAGTAAGAGGTTTGGGGGCTGATGCTGGGCCCTGGTAGGAGAGAGCCCACTGCTATTTTCTGTCTTTCCACTTCCCCTCTCCCTGCACTCCTGGGTCTGTGCCAGCATATCCTACAGAGAAACAAGACCTGTGCAAGTGGGTCAGGAGGGCCCATCTCAAGCCCCTTCCTCAGGGACATTTTATTTTGTTTCACGTCCAGAAAGTGTCATAAAATACACATAACATAAACTTCAGCATCTTAACCACTTTTTTGGGCATGTCACATGGCAAATGGGATCTTAGTTTCCAGGGATCAAATCTGTGCCCCCTGCAGTGGAAGTGTGGAATCTATACCACTGGACCACCAGGGAAGTTGCAGCATCCTAACCATTTGTAACTGTGCGGTTCAGCCGTGTTGCGTACCTACCACATTGTTGTACCACCGTCAGCAGAACTCTTTTCATCTTTCAACACTGAAACTCTGTACTTATCAAACAATATCTCCTCCATTCCTGCTCCCCACCCAACCTCTGGCGACCAGCATTCTACCCTCCATGTCTGTGAACTTGACCACTCCAGGGGCCTCCCGTAGGTGGAATCATCCGATACTTCTCTTTTTGTGAGTGGCTTATCTCGCTTAGTCGGAGAAGGCAGTGGCACCCCACTCCAGTACTCTTGCCTGGAAAATCCCATGGGTGGAGGAGCCTGGTAGGCTGCAGTCCATGGGGTCGCTAAGAGTCGGACACGACTGAGCGACTTCACTTTCACTTTTCACTTTCATGCATTGGAGAAGGAAATGGCAACCTACTCCAGTGTTCTTGCCTGGAGAATCCCAGGGACGGGGGAGCCTGGTGGGCTACCGTCTACGGGGTCGCACAGAGTCGGACACGACTGAAGCGACTTAGCAGTAGCAGTATCTCGCTTAGTATAATGCCCTCAAGATCCACTTGTGCTGTAGCACGGTCAGGATTTCTGCCTTTTTCAGGCTGAGGCATTGCGTGTGTAGACCACTTGCTGCTGATGGACACCTGGCTGGCTTCCACCTTTTGGTTATTGTGATGTGTGCTATAAACATGGATGTACAAGTAACTCTTTGAGACACTGTCTCAGGGACCTTGTAAGTTTCTATGGAGACCCCAAGTGTTGGAACTCCAGCCCAGTGCAGTCAGTTTGGCTGTGAACCCCGAGGTCTTAGCTCCCTGGCCAGGGATTGAAACCGGGGCACAGCAGTGAAAGAGCTGTCCAGTCCTAATCATTGGACCACTGGGGATGTCCCTCCCTCCAATTCCTTTTTTTTTTTAAGAATAACAAAAATATTTTACTAAAACATAGGATTTACAGAAGTTTCGAGACAAGCCATATAAAACGGTCACAAGCTTTTTCTTGAACCTCCCTCTAATTCTTGATGTCCTGTCCAGATCAGATCAGCCACTGAAGCCTGGAGACAGAGAGGCTGGACTGTTTCTGGCTGGACTCAGAGTGGCTGGGAACGGATGTGGATGGAGGGGTGAAGGCTCCAAGGCCAAAATCAGAGGCTTAGGAGACCAAGAGGGAGGTCCTGCCAAGCCGGGGAATTTTCGCTCCCCCTGATGTAGTCAGGTTCTGGGAATATTTTGATGGTAGAACCAGCAGAGGAGTCCTATGCCGTTCACCCTTGGGTGCCCTTCTCAGATCCAGGACAGTGAGCTCTGGGCTGAAGCAGGGCCATCTGCCTCCTCTGCCAGGTTCTCCAACTCCCTGGCTTACTACGGCCTGGCCATGGACCTGCAGAAGTTTGGGCTCAGCGTGTATCTGGTACAGGTCCTATTTGGCGTCATAGACATCCCGGCCATGTTGGTGGCCACCGCCACCATGATTTACGTGGGCCGCCGGGCCACAGTGGCCTCCTTCCTCATCCTGGCCGGGCTCATGGTGATCTCGAACATGTTTGTGCCAGAAGGTGAGCTGCCTGCTTCTGCCTTTGGGGTTGAGGGTTTGAGGGGCAACAGACATTGTGCAGGAACAAAGCTGAGGGATATTCTTTTGGATCTGGAAAGAAAGTGACTATAGACTACTGGAGTTTTTAATAAGCACTAGGACCTACTGACAGTATCGCAGTGGAGAATCTACAAAGGATGTGAGTCTTCGCCCTCAGAGCGTTTACTGTCTTGCCAGAGAGATTAGAATGATGGATAAGAACACCAGGGCTTCCCTGGTGCTCAGATAGTAAAGAATCTGCCTGCAGTGCGCAAGACCTGGGTTTGTCCCTGGGTTGGGAAGACCCACTGCAGAGTGGAATGGCTGTCCACTCCAGTATTCTTGCCTGGAGAACTCCATGGAGCGCAAAGAGTTGGACACAACTGAGCAACTAACACTGTCACTTTTCACTTCACTAAGATGAGCTGGAGAGGCAGAGGGCGGGCTGGCATGTGCCCCTGGAGCCTGGCTAGGCACTTGAGGGTCTGAACTCCCACCAGCTGGATCTGAAACAGTGGTTTGCAAAGCTGGCTGCAATCATCACCAATCTGGAGACCTTTGAAAACTTAAAGCCCATGAGTTCCAGGCCAAGGCAACCAGTCTCAAAGAGAGGGACTCAAACCTCAGTATTTAGTCCAGTGATCACAGCAAGAAGTCAGGCTTGCATATCAGAGACCTGAGCAAAGCCAAGGGCCCAGCTGTGACCCCCGGTTCTGCCACCACGGCCTTGGGCAGATTGTTTGGCTTCTCTGTGCTTCAGTTCCTACCCTGAAGAATAGATGTGTGTGTGTGTTAGTCGCCCAGTCATGTCTGACTCTTTGTGACCGCCATGAACTATAGCCACCAGGCTCCTCTGTCCATGGGATTCTCTAGGCAAGAATACTGGAGTGGGTTGCCATTCCCTAGTCCAGGGCATCTTCCATTCCAGGGATTAAACCCAGGTCTCCTGCATTGCAGGCAGATTCTTTATTGTTTGAGCCTCAAGGGAATGGTAGAATAGATAGATTATTACTATTGAAATTTTGACTTATTTTCTTCCAATCTTTTTTCCTATTCATAGATTTTGTACTTGATATAATTGAGACAAACATACACATGATACTATAAATAGGATTATATATGTATATATTGTACATAGTTATCTATATAAAACATATATCTCTTTTCACTATTTGTTGTAAAACAAATTTGCTTTTCCACATTAATGCAAATGTTTCATGACCCTAATTTTTTATACTATTTAGTATTTAACCTGATTGGTGTTTTTCAACTCTAGCTGCACATCAGACTCCCCTGGGGGGTCTTTTAAAAATACCCAAACTTGAAAAATAAAAATTAATTTTAAAAAATAAAATAAAAATAAAAATACCCAAACTTGAACCAGCCCAAGAGGCTTTGATGTACTGGAGATGGAGCAGGGCCCAGGTGTGGGTGTTCTATAAAATCTCTCCTGATTCCAGCGTGCAGTGGGAGCTGCCCCCAAATCCAGAGGACGTGTCATAATTTCTTTGACCATCACCCTGATGTTGGGCTTATCATTGGAATTTTGCTGTTCATAACCAGCTGCATGATGAATAATGACGATAACAGCAAACTTTCAATGACACTGAGCATTTTTTCCTCATTTTACAGATGAAGACAGGGAGGCTCAGAGAGGTTGAGTCACAGTGGCCAGGTCACCCAACTGAGTCAGAGCTGGGGTTGGAACCCAGGCCTAACTCTGCAGCCTGGCCTGCTTCCCCAGAAGGACTGGTGAGAGATGGAATAAGGCAGGAAGGAGGCAGAGGGCAGAGGAGGGCAGTGTGCAGACTTCTGGGTCCCGAGAGGTAGAAAGCCCCCATCCTCCCCTCCATGTTCTGCAACCTGAGCCTCTACCCCTGGGGCTCTGCCTCCTTTCTCCCTCTGCAGGCTCTGAGCCTCATCCACCCTCCTCCCCAGGAGTCCCTCCCCCTCCAGCCCTCCCTGCAGTGCCTCCCTGCTCCCCTTTTGGGCTCTGGGCTCCCCCTGCAACTCTGTGCCCCTGTCCCCCAGATATGCAGAGCCTGCGCACGGCCCAGGCGGCACTGGGCAAAGGCTGCCTGGCCAGCTCCTTCATCTGCGTGTACCTGTTCACGGGAGAGCTGTACCCTACGGAGATCAGGTGGGGGCCTGGGGCAGGTGAGGCGGTACGCAAGGGTGCTGGCCCCAAGCTGGGAGGACCTCACTCCGGGCTGGCGCCTGCTGGGCTTGCTGAAGCAGGACCCGCTCTCCATTGTGCTCTGCCCCCAACACCCAGGACCCGGTGCGCCGGGCCCTCCGGGTGTCCAGGCCACAGTGGCTAACCCAGCCCCACTGCTCCGACAGGCAGATGGGAATGGGCTTTACCTCGGTCAACGCCCGGCTAGGGGGCCTGGCGGCCCCTCTGCTCACATGCTCGGGGAGTTCAGCACCGTCCTGCCGCCCGTGGGCTTCGGGGCCCCCTCGATCCTGGCCGGGCTGGCCGTCTGCTTGCTGGCTGAGACACGCGACGTGCCCCTGGTAGAGACCATCGAGGCAATGGAGAGGAGGTGAGGGGCCTCTGGGCACAGTTGGGGTGGGCAGCGGAGACAAGTGCGGGTCCTCCACGTGCTGCTAACACATGGTCTGGTGGCAACAACAGACACCAGGAGACCAGTGTCCTGCCTGCCTCCATCTTTCCACCGTGAACAGTGAAATGGAAATAAGAATAACCTATAGACTAGGAAAAATAGGACGAGTTGAAGCGAAATGTGGCAGAGCAGTGGCAGACGTTTAGCCGGAGGAAGAGGTGCCCCAGTTTGAAGCAGAGACTGGCCCACGAGGTTGTCCGCTGGCGCCCACTTTGGCTCTAAGCTTTCTGGCAGCAGAAAGGGAGACCTCCTCATAGATGACTCTTTTCAGAGAGGACGAGGAACACTAGTTCCTCAGAGAAAAGGAAGTTTTTCTCAGCAGCTAGCACTGGAAGATGTGTCTCTAAGGCACCTTCTCAGGGAGATAACTGTGTGAGCTGACCGGGATGTCCTTGACAATGTTTCTAAAATAAGAGCCAGAGGGGACTTGTGTGGCTTCTTGAGGCATTTCTCACCAACAAGGGCTCCGTGATGAGCCCCAGTTTTAGGGTGCCAGGAGACCTCTCTGGGTCTAGCTTGATGCCACAGCTGAACCATCTGTGCCCAGAGGCCTGTGTGAGTAGACTGTGTTTGCATCCCTTAAAAATAACCCCCCATGGAATTTTCAGGAGGTCCAGTGTTAGAACTCTGCGCTTTCACTGCAGGGGGCACAGGTTCAATCCTTGGTTGGGGAACTAAGATCCTGTAAGCCTTGTGGGATCCATAACCCAAACCATAAGCATCCCATTTCTACCCTGAGCTGTGGACAAAGTCTGGATTCATATAAATCAAGGATATAGACCTTGACAAGTCCTGTCAATTCTCCTCCAAAATATATTTTGAATCTGTCCATCTCTCTCCACTTTCCTGACCACCATCATCTTTTGTCTGAACAATCCCCAAAACTTTAAATCCTTCCCTGCCCCTCTCCTCATTCCTCTCTACACAGGTGCTGGTGTGAAGGACTTATCCTATGAGTAGAATCACAGCATTCCTCTCCTCAGAACCCTTTCTTGGCTCTTTATTGCACTGAGGATGAAAATTGAAACCTTACAAAACTCTCAGGATCTGGTCCCTGCCTCCAAATCTGGACCACCCTCCCGTAGTCGACCCCTGCCCACCACCAGGGGTCCCTGTCTGGAATGCTCTTCCTTTTGCTCTTGGAGAAGGCAATGGCACCCCACTCCAGTACTCTTGCCTGGAAAATCCCATGGACGGAGGAGCCTGGTAGGCTGCAGTCCAGGGGGTCACTAAGGGTCGGACACGAATGAGTGAGTCCACTTCACTGTCACTTCCTTTCGCTCTTAGCCCCTACTTGTCCCACAGAACAGATGTAGGTCCAGGTATCCCAGGGGCTGGTGAGTATTTGTCAATAACCCAGTCCGGAACCTTTTCGCAGGTGCTCTGAGATGTTGCTGAAGGGCCCCAGGTACTTGGAAGAGAAACTGGCCAAGTGTCCTTCTCTAATATGACAGAGAGAACCACTGTAATGGTCTGGCCTGGGCATTTTTAAAATTAGATTTTGCTTGCCCTGGCTATAGAAAAATCTGAGTAATGCCAAATGAAGTTCTGGTTTTATACTTTCCTTTGACCTTGCCAGGAACAATTAATTATGAAACTACAGTATGTTGTTACTGGCTATGAACCAACTGAATTTGGGGCCCCATTTGCCCCAAATAATTTTGATTTTTATAGCAATTGACAACAAGCGATTCTTTCTCACAGCTATCTACTGTTTGGGTCTGATCTAGCAGGAGTCCTCTCCTCCCAGGGGTGAGGAAGAGCTTGTGACAGCCACAGGACGAGAAGTTCTCTTAAGCATGACAAAGTAGTCCCGTATTTTGTATGCTTTTGTTGTTTATTTTTATAGTTGTATATATATATATATATATATATATATGTATACACACATGCTTGTGTGGTTTGGAACAATCTCAAACAGAAGTGCTAGTGTTGGACAAAGAACTTTTTTTTTTCTGAACCATACAGAGAACGTTGTTGAAATCTATTTCAAATGTGTTCATGTGTAATTTTTCTAAGGGTGTTCTCCTGCATGAGCACAATATAGCCACCACACACCGCAGAAAGTTAATGTTGCTATGTGACTACCATTTCACCCTCAGACCCCATTCACGTCCTCCTCAACCACATCCTATAGAGCAGGAGGGTCGGGTTCAGAATCACAAGTGGCATTTAGTTGTCACGTCTCTTTCAGGCTGGAGTAGGTCCTTTGCTCTTTGACTCACTACTCCAGCAATTACTCAGGATTTTATAATTGGAAGCACTAATAAGACTCCACAAAGCACACTTATTTAAGGTTGTCATAATTCAAAGGATACAATATGGCAGGAGGAAGAAAATATAGGCTAACATCGGGAAGGGCCAGGGCACCCAGTGCATCTGCCAGGGTCCTCAGAGCCCCCAGGATGCCATTCATTCCCGCATCACAAGCCATCAGGATGTGGGTCTCAATCTCAGGGAGGCCAAGCACAAGCTTGCTGAAGGGTCTTTTCCATTCCATTGGTCGTAGCCCAAACCAGCCTGTGTAATCTGGTAAGCCAGATGCAGACCACAAATCTATAATTTTCAATCAACAGTGTAGACAGACTGGTAAGAGGCTGCCTCTGAGAGGAGATTTAGACTTAACCAGCATATTATAATCTATAGAAGTAGTACCTGGGCTTCTTCAGTGACCAGTCCAGGGTTCTTCTTGACTGTTCTTGTCCAACCAAACATGAGATGGCAACATCTGGACTTGTTCTGGTTTGTTGGGGAAGGAGAGGCAAGAGACAGCCTTTCTGATGAGACAGTCGAGTGGAGTTTCAGACATTTAGACAATAAGAATTCAGAACTTCTCAGCCCCTCTCATTTTCTGCTTCAAATCTCATCAGATACTTATGAGTGCCAGTCACAGGCCTAGGATATTAAAGATTAAGGTGAAAAGAAAATGCCTGTTTCTAAAGTTCAAGTTGCTCTTCCTCAAGATCCTTCATTCATCACGAGACCAGATACTGTTTCTGAGAGTATCTGAATGCCTGATGTGGTCCAGGGCTCAGCCCCAGTTGGGTCTATGCCCTAGTTTGTTGGAGCAACATAGCAAAAGAGCAGTTGACTAATCCTGTTTTGTTGTTTTTTTTTTTTTTTTAAAGGCCCTTTTATGTAAGAATAGAACATTTACAAAGAAGGAAATGTCAGTAGGAAGTAAACAGAGAAAAAATAACCACCTCAGTCATAATCAGAGAAATGCAAATAAAGCCATATAATGTCCTGTTTTAAATATTCACTAAGGAAACATTTTCAATGCAGGAGATGTACAGGTAGCAAGGAGGAAACTCCTGCAAGCTTTCTGGAAGGTTCTTTGGCATTACTGACCATGAGTTGGAAAATTTTTCACAAGCTTCTAGGCAGCAATGACATTTCCAAGACTCTGCCCTAAAAAATTAGCTGAAATGTGGACAAAGTTTATTTGCAAGGATATTTATTCATCATCATGCTTAATGTATCAGAAAAAAAGTCAACTCTCCAAATATCCAGCAATTTAGATAACTTAAAGGACAGAAATGGTCTGGACCTAACAGAAGCAGAAGATATTAAGAAGAGGTGGCAAGAATACACGGAAGAACTGTACAAAAAAGATCTTCATGACCCAGATAATCATGATGATGTGTTGACTAATCTAGAGCCAGACATCTTGGAATGTGAAGTCAAGTGGGCCTTAGAAAGCATCACTACGAACAAAGCTAGTGGAGGTGATGGAATTCCCGTTGAGCTGTTTCAAATCCTGAAAGATGATGCTGTGAAAGTGCTGCACTCAATTTGCCAGCAAATCTGGAAAACTCAGCAGTGGCCACAGGACTGGAAAAGGTCAGTTTTCATCCCAATTCCAAAGAAAGGCAATGCCAAAGAATGCTCCAACTACCGCACAATTGCACTCATCTCACATGCTAGTAAAGTAATGCTCAAAATTCTCCAAGCCAGACTTCAGCAATATGTGAACCGTGAACTCCCTGATGTTCAAGCTGGTTTTAGAAAAGGCAGAGGAACCAGAGATCAAATTGCCAACATCCGCTGGATCATGGAAAAAGCAAGAGAGTTCCAGAAAAACATCTATTTCTGCTTTATTGACTATGCCAAAGCCTTTGACTGTGTGGATCACAGTAAACTGTGGAAAATTCTGAAAGAGATGGGAATACCAGACCACCTGACCTGCCTCTTGAGAAATCTGTATGCAGGTCAGGAAGCAACAGTTAGAACTGGACATGGAACAACAGACTGGTTCCAAATAGGAAAAGGAGTACGTCAAGGCTGTATATTGTCACCCTGCTTATTTAACTTATATGCAGAGTACATCATGAGAAATGCTGGACTGGAAGAAACACAAGCTGGAATCAAGATTGCTGGGAGAAATATCAATAACCTCAGATATGCAGATGACACCACCCTTATGGCAGAAAGTGAGGAGGAGCTAAAAAGCCTCTTGTTGAAAGTGAAAGAGGAGAGTGAAAAAGTTGGCTTAAAGCTCAACATTCAGAAAACGAAGATCATGGCATCTGGCCCCATCACTTCATGGGAAATAGATGGGGAAACAGTAGAAACAGTGTCAGACTTTGTTTTTTTGGGCTCCAAAATCACTGCAGATGGTGACTGCAGCCATGAAATTAAAAGGCACTTACTCCTTGGAAGAAAAGTTATGACCAACCTAGATAGTATATTCAAAAGCAGAGACATTACTTTGCTGACTAAGGTCCGTCTAGTCAAGGCTATGGTTTTTTCTGTGGTCGTGTATGGATGTGAGAGTTGGACTGTGAAGAAGGCTGAGCGCAGAAGAATTGATGCTTTTGAACTGTGGTGTTGGAGAAGACTCTTGAGAGTCCCTTGGACTGCAAGGAGATCCAACCAGTCCGTTCTGAGGGAGATCAACTCTGGGATTTCTTTGGAAGGAATGATGCTAAAACTGAAGCTCCAGTATTTTGGCCACCTCATGCAAAGAGTTGACTCATTGGAAAAGACCCTGATGCTGGGAGGGATTGGGGGCAGGAGGAGAAAGGGACGACCGAGGATGAGATGGCTGGATGGCATCATGGACTCAATGGACGTGAGTTTGAGTGAACTCTGGGAGTTGGTGATGGACAGGGAGGCCTGGCGTACTGTGATTCATGGGGTCGCAAAGAGTCGGACACGACTGTGCGACTGAACTGAACTGAACTGATGATACACTGTGCACTAGTTAAATGTTATGTTGATGAGTTTTTAATGGCATGGGGAATGTTTACAATATGCTGTTAAACACTGTGTTATAATTAGGATATTTTCCTAATTATGTCAAGAAATAGAGACTCAAAAGAGAGAAAAACTATATTAAAATGGTGACAGTGGTTGTCTCAATGTATAAGTGATATTTTATTTTTTTCCTGGCTGCTTTATATTTATAATTTTTTTCTCCAAATTATCTGCATTGAGCAAGTTTTCTTTGGTAATCAAAAAGATGAGTCACACAGTGAAAAAACTGTAAGAGTTCAATTAGGCCAGTTCCCATTTCCCAGGCCTAGAAGTGAGGGAAGGATCTGGGTGAAGCTGAAGCTCCCCTAAGCTTGTGAGCTGTCATGAAAACCTGGAAGAGAGGTAGCCTGGCCTGAGAAAGTGCCAAAGGTCCAACGAATGACCTTCCATGGAACTCTCCCACTGGTGGGGGGCATGGAGAAGTGAAGGGTGGAGAGAAAAGTCCAGCCTTTCAGCAGAGGTCTGGTTTCCACCAAGGCCAAGGGCCAGGCTCTTAGTCAGCTGGGACCTCCTGCTGCCCTCCCACCCATAGTGAGCGCCAGTTGCATGAATGACCCAAGCTTGTTTTTAATGCTTACCTTGAGAGCGTGGAGTCCTAATCACTGTGGGTGTGTATATATATACATACTATATTTCAGATACTTATATATATATTTTATACTGTATTTCAGATACATAAAAAAAGAAGACCATCGATAATTCCCTGGGGGTCTAGTGATTAGGACTCCACACTTTCACTGCTGCGCTCTGGGTTCAATCCCTGGTCAGGGAACTAAGATTCTGCAAGCTGTGAGGCACGGCCAAAAAAAAAAAAAAAAGACTATGGATTACATGAAGAGGCTGCCTCTGGTCGTCTTTGCTCATTTGATGAGTTTAAAAAATAACATTGAGCAAGCCTACCTGTTGCAGCAGTTGAATGTGGAAAATGTCTGCCTCTGGGTTTTTAGGAATCATCTTTGAAAGGAAGAGGAATCTATTTGACAGAACTGGAGAGAACCACCTCTCACTCCCCACCACAGGCACTTAGCAGACAAAAACCAACAAGCTTCTGTCCCTCAGTGACCCTAAAGGACAGAAGTCAGGAAAATGAGGCTTAATGGGTAGAAAAGAGAGATGCAGAACAGTAAAACGAGAAGAAAAATGTTTCTTTGTGATTATGTTAGGACATGATCACGCACACAAACACACAAAGGCTTAAACCATTGAACTAAAAGATCAGAAATAGAATAGGTAAGGATTAAAAATTTTAAAAACACTGATGAAATGTTTTGAACATGGAAAAAGTTCTCAAAATGGAACCAGCTGAAACTGGACCGGAGAATCTGGCAAGCTATGTGAGTGATTAAGACAAGATAAGAAAAACTAAGTAGAAAAACAGATAGTTCTTAGTCTGTGCAAGAGGAGGATGAAATAAACAGAAGAGGTCAGAACACAATTTCAAAGGAAACAGCGGAACCAGATAAGGTCAGGGACAGGCAGCCCTAGCGGCAGCCCTCGGGCTACTGGGAGGCTATTGCAGTGACCTCCCTGCCCTCATCCTCACCTGAATCCTCCCTCCCTGCTTCCTGAGCGACTGACCTCTCCCTGGGCCAGGGCCCAGCCCCGGAGTCTCACTGGTGCCCCTGGTCCCTGGGCAAGCCCGGCCCAGCAGCAGAAAGTGGGCTGAGCCTGGTGCCCTGTTCACCAGCTGTGTGAGCTGGGGTGTGTGCCTGGTCTCAGGTCCTCATCCGAAGACTCTTTGACTTGGCATCCTTTCCAAGTCTGGCTGATACCAGCCAGGCCAGCTCCTGGTGGCTGTGGACCTCAGGAAAGAGCGAGGGAGTGGACGAGACGGTGGGAGGCACCCACTGAGGTTCCTCACAGGGACGAGAGGACGGGTCGCCTTCTTTGGGGACTTTGGGACAGTGGAGATACACCTCCTGTATGTGGAACAAATACACCCTTGACCACGACGCTCACCGCCCCTGCCCCTCATCACCTGCTTTTCATGTCATTTGTCTTTTCATTTCAACAGGGTCAGAGAACGCCTGTCCAGGAAGGATGCAGAAGAGAAGGGTGAAGAAGTTTCTCTTCAGCAGCTGGGAGTCTCGCCCCTCAAGGAAACCATCTAAGCTGCCAACAGCCTGGCACTTGCTGGCAGCGCCCCAGCCAGTGTCCAGTATCCTCCAGTTTCTCCTGGCGCTGATGGGGGCAGGACTGGCTGAGGACCAGGGCGACTCTGCAGAACTATGAGAGAGAGCCGCCCTGACAGCAAGGCTGGGGCTGCTGGGGAACACCAGCCAGCAGCAGCCCGGCGGCTTTGTGAAGGTATAGAAAAAAGAAACCGTGCCCAGGGGCCAAAGAAGGCATCGTCTTCCTTTCCAATCCCTGACTCTGCCCCTTAAAAACCTCTCTGTTCCTTCTTGTCCCACGTGGAAATGCCATGTCTTTGGAGGGTTAAGGGAGATTTCTGCCTCCGGTTGTCCCTGGAGCAGCCCCTGCCTGCTGGGTTCCGGGAACTTCAGGACTCATTGCGTTCACTCATTTGGCATTAACTCTTTCCTGCCTTATATGATTAAAGCTCTTCCCCAGTGTGTGACTTGTATCTTCTCCTGGCAAATGTCTCCCCAGCAATGGGCCTCGGAGACAATACAATCTCAACACACAATTGATGAGTAAATGGCGCAGCCAGACTCGGGCAATGGATAGAGACCTCACCCATCACTGGCATTCCTAGCAACTCCACTTTGCAGAAATGGGATGTGGTTTGGTTCCCCAGGAGTCAGGCAGAAGATCGAGTCACTGGTATGACACAGCACCCCTTGGAGCTCAGATCCAATATTAAATATATTTTGAAAGATTAGAGACAAGTTGGAGAAGGCAATGTCGGCCCACCCCAGTGTTCTAGCCTGGAGAATCACGTGGACAGAGGAGCCTGGCAGGCTGCAGTCCATAGGATCAGAAAGAGTCGAACACGACTGAAGTGACTTAGCAGCAGAAAAAAAAGTACAACACAAATTCAAATGCCTTTCCTGATACATTGCATTATTTTTATAATCTTAGTTAAAAAAAAAAAGAAGTAAATACTAAGACATTGATATTTTCCTGGGGGTATTTCCATGGAGTATTGGAACAAATACAGAGGTATAGAGATAACCTGTTTCTCTCTCTTCTTTTAAATGATTTTTGCCACTGTTTTTTGAAGTTATAGCAAACGACAGGTGGCATTCTAGGGGGCTCTGAAGAGCTCTGGTCCTTTAATTCAGTGAGAGGCAAAGTGACAGATAAGAAGTGATTTGTTAGAACAGGATGATTTTGAGGCTTACAAGCAGGCGGGGGAGAGGGTGCTGCCCTGAGAACTTAGCGAGCTACAGTTTCATAATCAAGAGAAGGGTGGGGAGGGGGGCAAGAGCTTCTTCGTCTTTCTTGAGTAGGACCTCATGCTTCCAGCGTCAACTCCTCCTCCAGGCTGAGCAGGAGAGCTTTTGTTGTTTCTACCTGGTCAAGTCAGGACTGTAGAAATTGTTTCAGGTCTCTGTAACAGTGAGTACTTCTCTGTAAATTATCATTTTTTATGTGTGCAGAGAGCATGTCCTAGGGATCATTAACTGAGCTCACAGGGAAGGATGTGGGCCTCATGCGGCCATTGTTTTAGTGTTCTGGAGCGTATTTCTTGCTTCTGTTACTTCGTTTTGTTGCTAAGCAAGTCTGCTTGGTTTTGTGGTCAAGCAAACCTGCTTTCTTGTGTAATCATTAACTTAGAGGGGCCTCCCTTTTTTTTTTTTTTTAAATTTCAATCCCCTAGTGGGATTAACTATTTCATCACCTACCTTGTCGCTTACTCTGTCCTTAGGAATATGACACTATGGCAAGTTTGAAAAACAGAGTGAAACAATCAACCATGACCTCCACCCGACTCCACTCACCCTCATAATTAGACATCTGTTGCTGCTTTACAAATCATCGCAAAACCTGGTGGGTTAAACAAATGATAGCTGTCTATTATTCCTGATGGTTTCTGTGGGTCAGGAATTCAAGAAGGGTTCAGCTGGGTAGCTCTAACTCAGGAATTTCATGAGGTTGCAGTCATCTAAAGGCTTGACTGGCATTGCAGGATCCATTTCCAAGGTCATTCACCCACAGAGCTGGCAAGTTGGAGCTGGCTGTTGGTGGGAGGCTTCAGTTCCTCTCCCGGAAGGCCTCCACTGGACTGCTGAAGCATTCCCATAACATGGCAGCTGGCATCCTCCATAAGACATGATCCAGAGCTCAAGGCAGAATCCAGAATGAAAGCCCTTTGTGACCCTAGCTTCAGAAAGCACACACTTCTGCTCCGTTCTACTAATCACTCAAGTCAGCCCTGACTCATGCCAAACGAATCTGCTTCTGGCCATGGATATCGGGAGGTGAAGGCTTTGGGAGGAGGTTTTGGAGGCTGGCTGCCACACTCTCCCCCAACACTGACTGTGGTTATGGCAGGGTATTTCCTCCCCAGACTTCACCTACCCCTTAAAGCCTTCAGACAGTGATAATAATATTATTCAGACATTTTAATCTTTTTTCTGTGTGTGTGCACTAAGTCGCTTCAGTCATGTCCGACTCTTTACAACCCCATGGACTGTAGCCCACCAGGCTTCTCTGTCCACGGGATTCTCCAGGAAAGAATCCTGGAATGGGTTGTCGAGCCCTCCTCCAGGGGATCTTCCTGACCCAGGAATCAAACCCACATTTCTCAAGTCTCCTGCCTTGCCAGTCAGGTTCTTTACTGCTAGTGCCACCTGGGGAGCAAATCATATGTTGTAAAAATTCAAACTTGAGAGGAAAGTGTCTGGAAAAAATGTGAAATTTTCTTCCCCATACTCTGTCGATTCCCATGCTCTCTTCACAGTTAGAGATAAATTCTTTCAGAATGTTTTTTCTTCTTGTGATCTTGGGCAAATCACTTGACTGCTCTGATTCTCAGTTTCCTCAACTGTAAATTGAGGGGAAATAAGGCCTACTCAACAGAGTTGTAAGGATTCAGTTCAGTTCAGTTCAGTCACTCAGTCGTGTCTTTGCGACCCCATGAATCACAGCATGCCAGGCCTCCCTGTCCATCACCAACTCCCGGAGTTCACTCAGACTCACGTCCATTGAGTCCGTGATGCCATCCAGCCATCTCATCCTCTGTCATCCCCTCTCCTCCTGCCCCCAACCCCTCCCAGCATCAGGGTCTTTTCCAATGAGTCAACTCTTCACACGAGGTGGCCAAAGTATTGGAGGTTCACCCTCAGCATCAGTCCTTCCAATGAACACTCAGGACTGATCTCCTTTAGGATGGACTGGTTGGATCTCCTTGCAGTCCAAGGGACTCTCAAGAGTCTTCTCCAACACCACAGTTAAACGCATCAATTTTTCAGCACTCCTTCACAGTCCAACTCTCACATTCATACATGAGTACTGGAAAAACCATAGCCTTGACTAGACGGACCTTAGTCGGCAAAGTAGTGTCTCTGCTTTTGAATATACTATCTAGGTCGGTCATAACTTTCTTCCAAGGAGTAAGTGTCTTTTAATTTCATGGCTACAATCACCATCTGACACTATATACAAATAACCTTACCTGGCAACCATCAAACGTTCAGTTAATACCTCTCCTGGCTAAAAGTTAAGATAGTGATGCTTTCTAAGGCCCACTTGACTTCACATTCCAGGATGTCTGGCTCTAGATGAGTGATCACACCATCATGATTATCCAGGTCATGAAGCTCTTTTTTGTACAGTTCTTCTGTGTATTCTTGCCACCTCTTCTTAAATCTTCTGTTTCTGTTAGGTCCATGCCACTTCTGTCCTTTATCGAGCCCATCTTTGAATGAAATGTTCCCTTGGTATCTCTGATTTTCTTGAAGAGATCTCTAGTCTTTCCCATTCTGTTCTTTTCCTCTATTTCTTTGCATTGATCGCTGAAGAAGGCTTTCTTATCTCTTCTTGCTATTCTTTGAAACTCTGCATTCAGATGCTTATATCTTTCCTTTTCTCTTGATTTATAGGGCAGAGAATTAGCAGCAATTATTGGCACAACAAATGAAAAACCCTTCACCAATACAATTCTTAACCAACCCACTATACTAATAATTTCTAACTACCCAAAAGAATCTGTTTTTAGTAAGTCTAAAACATCTCGTGTCTCTCACGGTTGGGAGGCTGTAAGCAATCACATGTGGCCGGACGAAGCCGTACAGGCAGGCTAGATAACCTTCTGAGGAGTTAGTAAGTTGAAACACTCTTGTCACGCCCAGGAATTTTTATTGACTTGGAGCTCTAAGTTAACTCCTTCTCCGAGAGAGGTGATGGGGGTCAGCCCCCCATGAAGTCAGAGGTACAGGTGAGAGCATAAAACAGTAAAGTAGGCAGACTGTGGTTTTGGGGGTAGATGCTCGGGAACAGGGGGCTTCCTGAGGCTTGATCCCGCCTTTGCATATGCCAAGCCTCCTTCCTCATGACGTTTGCCATGGGCGGAGTTCCTCATGCTGGCTCCTGGCACTGTGGAAAGGCTCCTGGGTCCCCGCTGACTCTCACTGTGGAGAGGCTCCTGGGTCCACACTGACTCCCCCCGTGGAGAGGCTCCCGGGTCCACGCTGACTCTCCCCCTGGAAAGGCTCCCGGGTCCACACTGACTCCCCCCGTGGAGAGGCTCCTGTGTCCACGGTGACTCTCCCCGTGGAAAAGCTCCCGTCTCCATGCTGGCTTCCCCGTGGAAAGGCTCCCCCTGGCCCTTCTCCCAAGGGAGTCTGCTGGAGGGAGGTGAGTGAGCAGGGACTGATGATGGATTCTCTTGGGGATAAGTGCTGGTCACTGCTCTGTTGACTGATGGTCGAGGGAGGTCACAGCACAGCCAGGCTCTGGCGAGGCGCCGGCCCGTGACATCTGTCAGCTGGCGCCATGTCACTCTTGAGCTGGGAGGCTTGGGGGAGGGATAGGGGTCAGGAAAGGTGCTTTGTGCTTCTTTCCTCATGGAGAGTCTGTTTCTGCAGGCAGAGGGGTCCTCTGGAGTGGGGTCCAGGACGCTCAGAGCTGACAGGAAGCGGGACTGTGCTGGTGGGTCTGGTTCAGGCCTGAGGGGTCCCGTGGAGGCCTTTCCTGGACTAAGCTCTGGACTCTCCCCTTCCACAGCCCTTCCAGCTGAGCTGGAACGGGGTCTCAGGGCCTTCACATTTCCAGCAAGGAAACAGAGGCTCAGAGAAGGCAAATCGTTTGCCTGGCGTCACACAGCTTGTAAGTGGTGGACTTCCTGTGCCCTGGTCTCCTCTCCGGCTCCCAGTCTGGGGTGCTCTCACATACATGCATACACTCTCTCACAACCATATGAATTTGCCTTTTTGGTGTAAACCTAAACACGTTGAATAACAGCAGTTCATAAGGTTCAGCCAAGTATAAATTACAGATTTGATAAAGTATAGATATGTACCTTTTATCTATTAAGCAATCCCTCTAACTTGCACGTGCAATCTCCGCTATGTACATGGGTGTCTATGCGTGTGTATATACTTATATGTATATAACACACAGACATGTATATATAGTCTATCTAAGATGTGTGCAATTGGCTGACTCATCACACACCACGTATAATGAGTGGTGTACTGGTAAATCAACTCTGGAAAAAAAGTAAGACCTGACTTGTGTGTTTCTATGGTGTAAACATTCCCACTAAGACTGATTTCAAGTAATCAGCATGTTATCACTGAACCGAGTTGGGGAGAAATGTGTCAACTGGCTCCTTCTAGCTGAGTGAGCTGATTCTAGCCTACCGCGGCATTTATCCACCTGCCTAAAGCACATGACCTGTGCATCTTGAAAGCATACTGAGCGGTATGATACAGCAGTGAATGCATGTCTGAGGCTACGCAGTGGAGAAGGAAAGGGCAGCGCACTCCACTGTTCTCGCCTGGAGCATCCCGTGGACAGAGGGCCACGGGGTCGCAGAGACTCGGACACGACCGAGTGCCTTGGCACGTGGTGTGCACTCTCCTGCCCCTCTCTGATGGGTCTCTGGTAGTTACCTGTCCTAATCCCTGGCTCCCTATTTGAATCCCACCCGCGTGTCCACTCGCCCCTCCGTCTGCTCCACCTGTGTGCTGACTCAGATCCAGGCCAGGGCTGCCCAGTGCTTCCACCGCCGCGTTGCGCCCTCCCCTCCCCGTGTGTGGTGGAGGCGGGGTCCCTGGGCTGGCGGCGGGCTGGGCGCAACGCCTGCCTGCTCTCCTCGGGGCCACTGGCGCGGCCGCTCTCTGGGTGGGCCGGCTGTGTTGGCCGGATGGCCGTAGGTGTGGATGTGGTCCTTCTGACCGGCCGCCACGGGGTGCTGGCCAGCAGAAGCTGACGTCAGCGTCTCTGGTCTGTCCTGGCTGCGCCGTTGGGGCCATCCAAGCAGTCAGTGCAGGCGGGCTGGCGCCTGCTGTCTTCTTTCCAGCTCCCTGCAACTTCTCAGGTGTCCTGGTCACTGGTCACGGGCTCTCAGGGTCTCAGGGGCCAACCTGCTGCCTTGGGAGACAGCCCTAGGGATGGATGGGTCACTTCTGCTCTCTGGGCTGGGCCTCAGTTTGCTCATCTGTGTAACGGTACACTGCTCTCAGGCAGTTAGAAGAAGCTAACAGTTTCTGTCAAAGTCTTGAGTTTTCCCTGAAAAATGCACGTTCGTTTTGCCTTGTACTCCTGTCATCAACTTGTGTTTGTTCTGGTACAAAAATAATGTGTTGGGGAACTTATCAGTTAAATTACTTAGCATCTTTCCCCAAATCATCAAGCAAAATGGGAGCTCCAGGAAGAAGTGTCACTTTTTAATCCCCCCAGCCCCACCGAGGAGGCAGTGGTTAATAGCTCCCCATGGATTCAGGAAGCAGATGGCCTGGATTTGAATCCTGGCCCACCACTTAACCTCTGGGCCTCCCAGGACAAGATATTTCTCAGCCCTGAGCCTCCGTTTGAAGTAAAGTGAAATCGCTCAGTCGTGTCTGACTCTTTGCGACGCCATGAACTGTAGCCTACCACCCCCCTCTAACCATAGGATTTTCCAGCCAAGAGTATTGGAGTGGGTTGCCATTTCCTCCTCCAGAGGATCTTCCCGACCCAGGGATCGAACCTGGGTCTCCCACTTTGAAGGCAAACGCTTCACCGTCTGAGCCACCAGGGAAGTCCTGAGCCTCCATTTACTCATTGGTACAATGGGAGACTGACCTCTCTTACGGGGCTGTCGTGTGGTTGAGCAGAGTTCCATCAAGCTAAAACAGTGCCTGGTCCAGAGGCAGCTTGCGCAGCTGTTAGCCAGCAGCACGCCAGCCACCGACGTGCACTCCCACCTTGATCTGAAAATCTGGAAAGCAGTTTCTAAATGTCTCCTTCATGCTCTGAGTCTAGGATATATTCAGGCTGTGGGATGCCCATATCTGCTCAAGGACAAAGTCCCCTGGTCACCAATCCAAACCTGTAGCCCTTGGATGTATAGGAAATTCATCCTGAGCTCTCCATAGCACAAAGACATGCTTCCAGCTACTCTGCCAGTTTTTCTGCTCTTTGAAGATGCCAAGCGAGAGTCAGCTCCTGGGAGTCTGTCCCTTCTGAGTCCTCTTCCTGGAACACCTTCTCTGGACTGGCCTGGAGGTTGGCCCTTCCGTGGCTGCACACACACCTGCGCAGCGCTCAGTTGTCTGGCTCCTTGTGACCCGGTGCACTGTGGCCCACCAGGCTCCTCTGCCCGTGGGATTTCCTAGGCAAGAATACTGGAGTGGACTGCCATTTCCTCCTCCAGGGGATCTCCCCACCTGGGGGTTGAACTCGAGTCTCCTGTGTCTCCTGCATTGCAGATGGATTCTTTCACCACTGTGCTATGTTGGAAGCCCTCCAAGGTTGGGCTCAGCAAAGATGAAAAAAGTGAAAGTGTTAGTCACTCAGTCGTGTCCTACTCTTTGTGGCCCTATGGACCATAGCCTGCTAGGCTCCTCTGTCCATGCGATTCTCCAGGCCAGAATACTGGAGTGGGTTGCCATTCCTGTCTCCAGGGGATCTTCCCCACCCAGGGATTGAACCTGGGCCTCCTGCATCGCAGGCAGATTCTTTACCATCTGAGCCACCAGGGAAACCCAAATACTGTCCCTCCAAAGAGGTTTTCCCTGATCACCTTGCCCCACACCCCTCGGTCACTCTATCTGCCATTCTAGTTTACTTTCTTCCCTCCATTTATCGCCGGCTGGACCCATCTGATGCATGTAGTTACTAGCTTCTTGCCCGTTTCCCCATCAGCTCTGCGAGGACAGGAGCCTGTTGTCTTAGGTGCTGTAGGATACCGTGTGCCCAGAATATACCTGGCATGAATAAGTGGAAGGATGTGAGAGGTGTGATTCAACAGTGTAAGAACGCATGAAGTCAAGACAGGAGAAAAGGCCACCCAGCTTGAGTTCTTTGTTACCTGTTTCTTGGACTCTGTGAAGAGCATGTCTTAATTTCGTAATCAGAAAAAAAAAAAAAAGAAGAGCTAAGCCTTATGAAGACACAGCTTGGCTGCAAGTCTGTTCCAGATCACTCCGGGTTTGGCTGAGGCTCATTTAACTTCTGCTCCTGTGGTTCTCCTTGGAATTTAAAGACAAACTGCAATTGTCCCCTTAGGAGAAACTTCTGCAGGAGTCAGCAACCAGCCGCTACCTTCCATTTCTGCTTTGTTTGCTTCTTGGCCTTGAGTTCATTCAGGATACTTTATTTTGACTGTTCATTCGGGGACATCTTCCTCTTCTGGAAGTCTCCTGGGACACAGTCAGGAAGGAGGGCAGGTAACAGTGGTGGTATGCTGCTGGTGGTGGTTACGGTGGTGGTGGACCTCTGCCATCAGATTGGAGCTTCCCAGGAAGGGGTTGTGTCTCCGCCATCAGACTGCCACATGCTTCCTGCTCTGGAAGCAGCCCTTCTTTCTCTTCCTCCCTCTTCTCATCTTTCTTTTCCTTCTCTTCCTTTCCCTCAGATCCTTTTGGGAGCCTTTCCCCTCTGTGCTGGGTGAAGCCCAGCCCTGGCAAGCGGGGGTCCATCTGTCTCCTTGGCAGAAGCATCCACAGCCTTCATGCGCAGGAGGGCAGGGTGGTGACCCCTGGCTGTCCTTACTCCCGGCCCCCTCCCTCCCCCTCACCCAGCCCTTCCAAACACAGGAGGAGCCTCACTTGCCCTTGACTAGTGCGGCCCCGGGAGACCCTTCCCTGGGGGCTTCTGGCCCTTGCCTTGCATTCTGTCTGTGGGGCACTTGGCAATGCTGAGTCTGCTCCAGCCAGCCAGTAGAGTCTTCGCAGGAGGAGGAAAGGCTTTGGCGTTCTCCGCTCGAAACATGGCTGTTTGTCCTTCAGAGAAGCCCCCTCTGAGGGCCGAGGGCGCCTTCAAGAGAAGCTGGCGGCACATTTCTGGAAAGTGACGTAAGAACTGGGTAACATTCATGCCTTGATCACCAGGCTGACGACCCACAGGCAACGCTTGTTGCGTGATTTCTTTGTGCCAGGCTGGCGCTAAGTGCTTCCGTGTCTGACCTCCACTCGTCTGGCAATCGGGTCCCGCTACTCGGCCGCTTGGACCGATTTCCCATCAAACTCTGAATAAAAGCTTCGCCGCCTTGGTCCTGCATTGTCTCACTACCCCCCTTCCCCTGCTTGTCTGCCCTGGCTCTCAGCAGGCACGTTCCCACCTCAGGGCCTTTACAGCTGCTTTTTCAGCTGCAGAGATTGCACTTCTCCAAGATATGACTCCAAGATATGGTTTCCCTGGTGGCTCAGATGGTGAAGCGTCTGCCTGCGATGCGGGAGACCCAGGTTCGATCCCTGGGTTGGGAGATTGCCTGGAGAAGGAAATGGCCACCCACTCCAGTACCCTTGCCTGGAGAATCCCATGGATGGAGGAGCCTGGTGGGCTACACAGTCCGTGGGGCCGCAGAGTCAGACATGACTGAGTGACTTCACTTTCTTTCTTTCTTTGAAGATGCTGCCTCACTCGTTCCCCACCTCCACCAAGACTTTACTGAACTGTCATTTTCCCCGGGAAGACTTTCATGACCAAACTATTTAAACTCTCCTTTGCCCGCCTCCTATTTTCATCATCGCCATACGATGCTCCATACACCGCACTTATTTATTCTTATGACTTGTCTGTCACCCTCTGCGGGAACGTCAGTTGCGGGAGAGTTTTGCTGGGTTTGTTCTCAGCTGTGAATGCAGGGCTAGACTCAAGCCCAGCGCATAGTATGGTCTCAGCAAACAGTTGCTGAATGAACATGAAGTAGTCTGTTTTACAGATTAGGGGATTGAATGGCCAGCCCATCACTAGGTAGCCAAGGTCTGTCTAGCACTTGCTGTATGTTAGATCGAGGGTGCAGAGATGGCTCCTTGCCTTTGAGAAGTTTCCGGAATGGTGGGGAGACACATCAGCAGATGTGCATGACCCAGCGGGTCGTGTGCAGGGCTGGAGACAGGCATGGTGTCTTGTGGCAACATACAACATAGTCTGGAGCATCAGGGAAGGCTTCCTGGAGGAGGTGATACCTGAGCTGGGTCTCAGGGGATGAGTAGAAGTTTGTTAAGTTGGGGGAGGCAGTGGCCGAGGAGGAAGGTGTTATCCAAGCTACATAAAGTAACAGGACATGCAATTCCTTTCCTAAAGGAGGATGTGGCGCTTTTGCTTGCCTGGAAATTGTTCAGCCTGGCTGGGGTGGAGAGGAGAGTACCTGGAAAGCAGGGAGCTGGGGGCGGTGAGATAAATAAAGTTGAAAGGTCAGGGGTGAGAGATTGGGGAGCAGGTAGATCACCCTAGCCTCGAGGGCCATCGTAAGGAATCTGGGCGTCACCTGTGGGGCGTGGAAGCCAGTGGTAAGGGACGAGCCTGTCAGGCTTGGAGTCTAGACTGAGCTACCTAGAGACTCAGACCAGAGGTGGAGAGGTCAGAGCAGACTGGGGATGGTGGGAGGCGGGCAGATGCGCCAAGAAGGAGGGGATTTGGGTGAGTGAGGCCGAGGCCTGAACCAAGGGGGGACAAGAGACCCAGGCTGTTGCATTGTTGTTCAGTTGCTAAGTGTGTCTGACCCTTTGTGACCCCGTGGACTGCAGCACACCAGGCTTCCCTGTTCTTCATTAAGGGGCCCAGAAGAGGGGGACAAACTTCAGAACCAGGAAGGAGGAACCCTGGGCCCAGGAAGGCTGCGTGCTTCTCACTTTACGGCCGCAGCTCCTTTTTTTCTTTTAAATTGAACTGCAGTTGATTCACAATGTTTCGATAGTTTCAGGTGATTGAAAGTGATTCCTTTATCCACACATATTCAGTTGCGTGCGCGCTAGGTCGCTCCAGTCCTGTCTGACTCTTTACGACCCCATGGACTGTAGCCCGCCAGGCTCCTCTGTCCAGGGTTCTCCAGGCGAGGATACTGGAGTGGGCCACCATTGCCTTCTCTGAGGACCTTCCCCACCCAGGGATAGAACCAGTATCTCATGTCTGCTATGCTGGAAGCAGGTTCTTTACCACTAGCGCCAGCTGGCTAGCCCCATCTATTCAGCTATATATATATATATATTTTTTTCAGATTATTTTTCCTTATAGGTTATCACAGATGTTGAATATTGTTCCCTGTGTTACATCGTAAATCTTTGTTGCTTATCAGTTTTGTATACACCAGTGTGTATCTTTTAATCCCATACTCCTCATTTATCCTTCCCCTTCTCTCTTTCCCCTTTGGTAAACATAAATTTGTTTCTGTGTCTGTGAATCTCTCAAGAGATGAATGGATAAGGAAGGTGCGGTACATACATGCACAGAAATATTAGTCAGCCATAAAAACGAATGAAAGGATGCCATCCGCAGCAACACAGATGGCCCTAGAGTTATCATGCAAGTGAAGTCAGCCGGACACAGAACGACAAATATTATATGATATACCACTTAGACGTGGAATCTAAAAAGCACTACAGATGAATCTACTTACCAAACAGAAACAAACTTACAGCTACAGCTTATTTTTGAACCAAGGCAGATACTTCCAACTTGCCAGCCCTCATGGTCCAGAAGAGTCTAGCTTCAGTGTCTCCTGGATGACTGTGAAAATCAGCCTCACTTCCTTTAGAGGAGGATATTAAGGTTGGCCAAAGGCGTGAGATGCAGGTTCCTAGGGACCGTCCCAACATACAGGCCAAGATACCCCAGGCACTGCCATCGTCACTATGACACGTGATGTGACCTGAAGTTAGAGACCCTGGTGCTGGTCTGAGTCCGAGTGTCTCTCTCTCTGACTCTGAACCCCTGCTTCCTGGGTATAAACTGGACCCATTTATTCATAGTGCTAGCATGGGGACCCATGCTAGCAAATGAGATGACGTGTAAAGGTCTTGGCACTTTGCCTGGCACATAACAAGTGATTAATAAATGATCACTTTAATCTCTCCTTTCAGCTATTATTATGGCCATGATTAGTATTATTCGGGGGAAGAATTTACTTGTGGGGACTTCTCTGATGGCTCAAGCAGTAAAGAATCCACTTGCAACACAAGAGAATTAAGAGATGTGGGTTCGATCCCTGAGATCCCCTGGAGGAGGAAATGGCACCCACTCCAGTGCTCTTGCCGGGAGAATCTCATGGACAGAGGAGCCTGGTGGGCTACAGTCCATGGGGTTGCAAAGAGCCAGACACAACTGATTCTTTTTTTTTTTTTAATGGAGAATTTTGAATTTTCATGGAAATGGGTTCTAAGGAGGTCTCATCTACCCAAACCCAGCCCTTCTAACCACGTGCCGTGACCAGCCCTGCCCCGCCTACCCCCCCATCCGCTCCCCTTCATCCCTTATTCATTTAAAGCAAACCTCAATCATCACATCATCCAGCCATAAATATTTCACTGCTCGCTCTATTAATAACCTCAAGGTGACTCCTCTGAGAGGAATAGCTCCGTTCAGGAAGCACTCACGGCTGATCGGCTCCTCTGGTCCAGGCTTGTGGAGGGCTCCTTCAGTACCAGGAAAAACAGCCCTTGCCCTCCAGGAGCTCTCTGGGAGGCTGTGGGCGGCAACAGGGCACAGAGGCAGACAGTTCTGCATACGCCATAGACACTGCGATCTCCATATACACAACGGGAAGCTTGCATTCCGGAATTAGGATGGAGGCAGGTGGTACATTTCAGAGAAGCTTTGTACGTCTGCTTTAAAATACAGTAACAACAAACAAACAGCCGCGTGCAGGGTGTGGCGGGCAACGGGAGAGGCACGAGGTGTGAGGTCAAAGAGGCATGGGCTGAATTCCAGCCATAGCCCAGCCGCTCCTCGTGGTGCGGCCTGGAGGAAGTCCCTTGGTCTCTGGACCTCTGGTTCAGTTCAGTTCAGTTCAATTCAGTCGCTCAGTCGTGTCCGACTCTTTGCGACCCCATAGACTGCAGCATGCCAGGCCTCCCTGTCTTTTACCAGCTCCTGGAGTCCACCCAAACTCATGTCCATTGAGTTGGTGATGCCATCCAGCCATCTCATCCTCTGTCGTCCCCTTCTCCTCCTGCCCTCAATCTTTCCCAGCACTAGGGTCTTTTCCAATGAGTCAGCTCTTCCCGTCAGCTCTTCCCATCAGCTCTTCCCTCAGTTTCCTCCCCTGTCAAATGCCTACCCCTGGGAAGGGCTGAGGAACCCTGTCACATTGCATGATGCTGGAGAATCGGTTGGTATTCACAGCCAAGCTGCTGCCCATGACTTTAGGTGGAACTGCTGACCTGGCAAATTAAGTTGTAACTGAATGGGAAAGGAAAACGTGTCTCTTGCGGCCAATTACACAATAGATGGCTTGGGACGCGGTTTGCCTAATGGAATCCATAGCCGATTGTGGATCTATCCTGCGTATGACGCTACTCTAATTGGAGCCAGTCGTCAACGTCAGGCGTGTGTCGGGGGGAAGTCACTAGATATTCTCTGCCCAGAGGCCTGGGGGAGCGCCCAGGGCCTGCTGCACCACACCCCCATATCCTAGCTGTGTCTCTGAAGACAAGTCCCTGGTCCTCCCTGAGCCTCGGTTTCCCTGGATAGTTCCTGCCCAGCTTCTTCTTTAAACATTTATTTTATGCTTTTTAATATCATCATTTTCTTTCCCCCAGCTGTTCGGGATCGTCATTGCCGCGCACGGGCTTTCTCAGTTTTGGAGAGCAAGGGCGGGCAACTCTCTGGCCGCGGTGCGCGGGTTATCACTGCGGTGGCTTCTCTTGTGGAACATGGGCTTAGTCACCCCCCGGTATGCGGAGTCTCCCAGACAAAGGACTGAACTCACGTCCGCTGCATGGGCAGGCAGCTTCTTAACCCGAACCACCAGGGAAGTCCCCTACCTGGCTTCTCCACACGGCTGTTTACCTGCCCCCAGGTGACCCCCAGAGAGCTCTGAGGGTGGTCCTAATTCATTCATTCATCTAACGAGGATTTGCTGGCTGCCCATTTTGGGCTAAGCACTGGGTACCACGACGAGGAATGAGACAGTTGGAGCTCTTGGCCTCCCAGAGCCCTCAGTCCAGGGAGCGAGGCAGGCATTTTTTTGAATTAATTCATGGGAAAGAAGGCCTTGGGGAAGTTGCAAGACAGGGTATTTAACTGAGTCTGGAGGTGAGACCCCCGTCCCTCCCAAGGATAAGTGGCAGTAAGCCTCTGAAACTGGAGGTGAGGAGGCAGGCAAAGGGGGATTATCATGTGGAAAGGCCCTGAGGCAGGAGACGGCCTGGCTGAAGGGGACTCCGTGTGTGGCCAGCAAGTGGGAGGTGTCTTAGGATGGTAAGCCCAGGGGCATGGGTGCAGACAGACCTCAGCAGGGCCTCAGAAGCCATATCGTGGCTCAGGGAGCCACTGACGTGGGAAGAAGCTGGCTGGCCCTTGGTTTCCATAACAGCCTTCTGACTGCTCAGTGGAGAAGGGGCTGCAGGGAGGGCGAGAGGGAGTCTTTGCATGTCGGAGAGGCCGAGGATGGTGGCTCAGCTAGGGTGGGGACTGTCGAGATGGAGCAGGTGACTCCGGCATGCTTCTGGAGGCTGAGATGGCAGAGCCAGCTAAAGGGGTGAGTGGGGCACGCCAAGGGTGGGGGGGAATCAAGCACGACTCCTGGGCCTCCGGACAGAGTTCTGGGTGGCGGGAGAAGCTGTCCTTGAGACGAGATGTCTCTAGGGGTTGGGAGAAGGTGGAGAGCTCCGGGGCTGACCAGCCAGTTCGAGGTGCCTGGAGGCGTCCGGGTGGCACTGGGAAGCAGGTGGAACGCCTGTGCGTGTGGCTCAGAAGTGATGGGGCAGAGATGAAATGCATCCTCAAGTCAGCAAGTGGTAGCAGAAGCCACATGGCGGATGAAATCACCAAAAGGGAAAGTACAGTGGGGTAGAGAAGACGTTCCAGACCCAGTCCTGAGGGCACCTCCTTCGGGGTTGGGTGGAGGTGGCGGGGGGAATGGAGCGAGGAAGGCAGGGGCAAGCAGGAGACTCAGTCCCAGAACCCCAGCAGAGACCGTCTCCAGGGGGGAGAATGCCACCTGTGCTGGAGACCCACAGGCACAGCAGGGTTCCTCTTAGATTTGGCAACGTGGGAACCATTCGGACTTCGGCAAGGGCTGCTTGTCAGAAACATGGAGATGGAAGACGGAAGTGTGAGGTGAGGAGGGGCAGAGAGATGGGACATGGAGGTCCAGGAAGGCGTTTGTTGCGTGAGAGAAAGTGGAGCATTTCAGGCGGGAGCAGAAGGGAGGACAGAGGATGAGATGGTTGGATGGCGTCACCGACTCGATGGACGTGGGTTTGGGTGGACTCCGGGAGTTGGTGATGGGCAGGGAGGCCTGGCGTGCTGCAGTCCACGGGGTCGCAGGGAGTCAGACACGACTGAGCGCCTGAACAGCAGCAGGTGGGACGGGTCCAGGAAAGGGAGAGGCTGGAGGTGCAGGGGAGACGGGGCGCAGAGCAGCTCCTGTGGGCACCCAGCGTCCAGGCATGAGACGGGCCTGCACTGGGTGCGTGTGGGCGGGGAGCTTCCTCCTCGGGCAGGAGGGGTTAGGGGAGAGGGCAAATGCCAGGGGGCATGGAGAAGAGATGGTGTGAGACACGAGAGAATCCGAGTCTGATGGCCTCTGGACTCTTTGAGACGTGAGAGGCAAGGCCACCAGCTGAGAGCCAGTGGGCATGGTGGGTTGAGTCAAAGACGGAGGAGAGAAAATACACAAAGGTCTTGGGGGGCAGAAGGTGCTGTGCAGTTGAAATAAGGCACGTCTTTACGGGTAGCTGAGGTCCTGAGGCTCACCCGCTGTCGTCGTGGCCCGCTCATCCCTCAAAGGCCACCCGGGCCTCTCCGCTTTCAGGCGTTTCCTTAATCATGAACAGTTTCTTCAAACGACACCTGACACAGAGCCTCAGCGTCTGTGTGCAGACCAAGGCAGAGCTGTTCCGACGGTGAAAGAGGCCTGTGGACATCATCCTTCTTCCCGGGGTGACCCTGCAGCGTCTCTGTGATGGCTGGGGCTCCTCTGGACCCAGGGTAGAGCCCACTGGTGTAGGAGCCAGATTCTAGTCCCCTCTTTGCCCCGTGCTAGGGCAGAACTCTGGGCCTTGACTTGCTTGTCTGTAAAACAGGAATAATCTTACCAAAGTGGAGACAGAAGCAGGACCAGATGACCTGTGTGTGTGTGTGTGTGTGTGTGTGTGTGTGTGTGTACGCGCGCGCGTGCATGTCAGTATGTGAGTGTTTGAGTGTGTGTGTGTGTGTATGAGTGTGTGGGTGTTGTCCCCCTCTCAGAATTCTGTGATTTTATGAGCTTCCAGAGCATCGCTCTTTGATTCTCTATTTGGTGGTCATGCATCAGCTAGCTTAGGTTATTTCAGAACTGGGATTTAACTCTGGTCTGACTCTAAGGCCCGTGCCACCTGAATGAGACCAAGCATTTTACCTTCCACCCAGGTGCAGTGGCCCGTGGAGCTGGGTGCCAGAGCTGTTTGTTGGGACAGATGGACGGGAAAGGGCCAAGGGGTGGATCTGCACAGGGGGCTCCTTGCAGGAACAGAGGCAGGTCCAGGAGGCCAGTTGCAATGTCTGGGTAGCATCTTCCTTCTGTGGAAGGTTGTGTGAGAACAGGGATGTTATGAAAACCTGTCTCCTGAATTTGCCGCAGTGAAGATTTGTCTGCCTGTCTCCACCCAGGCTTGCCCTGAGATGACTGCCTCTTGGAGATGTGGAACATGGGCTTTGGGGTCTGACAGACTTTCGCTCAAGCCCCATCTTGGCCTTTTAAGTCGGGTAACCTATGGATGTTAGTTCCTCATCTGTAAAGTGGTGGCAAAAAGATCATTAAGTGCCCAGCTGGTGTCTGGCACACAGCAGGAACGCTGGCTTCTGCCCTCTCTTCCAATCCCAAACCAAGGGCATCGCTGCCCCTTCAGGCACGTGGGGGTGTCCTCCAGAGTCTTATTTGCTGAGAAGACTCTTCGCTTTGTGGTTTCTTTGCTGTTTCTGGGTTTGGATTTTGAGTTTTTATTTATTCATGGCTGCCCCGGGTCTTCTTTGCTGGTGCTCGCAGGATTTCTGGAGGCGCAGGCGCGGAGGCCTCTCTCCAGCTGTGGAGGCGTCTCTTGCTGCAGAGCAGGGGCATGTGGAATCTTCCTGGATCAGGGGCTGAACCTGCGTCCCCTGTACTGACGGGTGGGTTCCCAGCCACCGGATCCCCAGGGAAGTCCTGGGTGAGACTTTTGGGTGGAGTGGCGGGTACCCAGACAGGTATCAGCACAGACCTCAGATACACAGAGCTGCCCTTGAACCCGGGCTCTCCCACCTATTCACTTGGTGACCTTGGATAGGTCACCTCACTCCTCTGGGCTTCAATTTCCTCACATTTAAATGGCAAGAATCACACCATGACCTCAATTCGTTTTTGTGAGGATTCAATGCATGTTTGGAAAACAAAAGGTGTCTTTACGCCATTTGAAGCCAGCTGTAGCTACGGCTGGTGTGGAATTTGTGTTTGGGGGAGAATCAGTCTTTACACTGAACCTTCACCCCTGTGAAGCCTGCAGCCCAAGAGCCAAGCTCAAGAAGTCTGCATCTGGGAGTCCCCTGGTGGTCCAGAGGTTAAGAACCAGTCTTGCAAAGTAAGGGAGGTGGGTTAGATCCTTCAAGACCACAGACTCAGGGGCTCCTCCTGGGCTCTGGGCTCTGGAGGGTAAAGATGCGAGCTGTCTAGTGGAGGCCCTGGGTGAGTTTTTGGATACTAAAGGCAGCCTGAGGGAGCTCTAGGAAGGGCCAGGATGAGACGCGATCAGGTGGCTCCTGGGGGTTGGCGGCCAGTGGAGGAGGGAGGGCAAGAGGCGGGAGAGGCGGAGAGGCTGAGGCGGGGTGGGTGTTGGGGGCGCGGAGGGAGTGATGATGGGAGGGTGGAGAGAGCAGGCAGAGAGCCTCCGTCCCCGGGAGGGACCCACAACAGGAGAGCCTCTGTCCCTGGGAGGGGCCCACAACAGGGGAGCCTCCGTCCCGGGAGGGTCCCATAGCAGGAGAGCCTCTGTCCCTGGGAGGGACCCACAGCAAGAGAGCCTCTGTCCCTGGGAGGGGCCCACAACAGGGGAGCCTCCGTCCGGGGAGGGTCCCATAGCAGGAGAGCCTCCGTCCCTGGGAGGGACCCACAGCAGGAGAGCCTCCGTCCCGGGAGGGGCCTACAGCAGAGCTGCTGTGCTTTCCATTTTAAGACAGCGCAATTTTCCTCCATTACCGCTCTCCCATGCCTTCAGCAAACCTCGGATATCACCTATGTCTTGTCCCCATGGAACCTGGGAAGAACCAGGGCAAAGGACTTGCTGTGTCCGGCAGTTTGGGCTGGCACAAGGCAGGGAGGCGGAAAGGACCCCTGGGAGGAAATCTGAATGAGAGCAGGACTTTCCCAGCACTGGGACTCGGAGCGGGAAGAGTCTCCTGTCTGTGCCTGGAGCCACTGTATTAAATAAGAAAGGGCAGGTAGACCCATAAAGCTGGAAGCTTTGGTTGCACTGTTCACTTACCCTGGGAGGTTTATTGAGCACTGTACATGCCCCACACTCTGCCAGGAACACAGATGAGCAAAACGGAGGAGGCAGGTGTCCAGGTGGGTAACCTGAGCCCCATATGTGAGGCTCACACAGTGCTTGGCACCCTGAAAGTGCTGTGAGTTTGTCTTTTGAAGAGGGTGGGGTCCGTCTTGTGGGGAGTGGTGGCTGCAGAGTATTCATTCCGCTGGACAAATGTGGCGACGGAACAGGCCCTGGGGGGCCAGGGGCTCCCTGCTAATTGCATTCGTGTTTCTCCAGCTGGGAGTATCAGCTGTGATGCAATTAACACCGAGAGCTGGACCGGAGCTGCCACGTCTCCAGCAGGCTCGCCTCGTCCCGCTTATGAAGACGGCGTGACCCTGGACTCTACACCTTTCTTTTCCAATAAACACACCTGGAGAGCGCATGGCACTTTTCTTCTCACCACACACACATCTCCACAGATTTTCAGATCAGATTCACTCTCACGGTCCACTCCCCCGAGAGCTGCGGACGGAGGTGGCCGCAGCATTCAGGGAAAATACAGGAAAGAAAAAACAGGGCACAGTGAAGACAGCAGAATGCTTGGGGCTGCTGGGTGGGGCTGCTCCTTGAGTTCCTCCTCCGGGTAGCCCAGCCCCTGAGGCATCTCCCCAGAGGGAGAGGCCCTGAGCTCAGACCCCAGCTCCACGCTTGTCGGCAGGTGGCCACCGGCAAGCCACATCACCTGTCGAGCCCCGACGGCCTCGACGGTCAGCTACCCACCCCACCACGCCTTCCACGGAAGATGCGAGGATGAGCAGGGTGCTGCTGGGGGATGCTCAGTGTGCTGGCCAGCCTGAGTCTGCCCTGTCAGGAGCGGCCCTCACAGGCCAGTCCCCAAACATTTCCTGCTTCTCATCTGAGCAGACGCAGCACGATACACCTGGCCCCTGGGGTTGGCGGAGATTGGGTTGCTTCTTATTAATGAGCTGGGAGGCCTCTCTGGTAGCTCGTCTCGTAAAGAATCCACCTGCAGTGCAGGAGACCTTGGTTCGATCCTGGGTCAGAAAGATCCCCTGGAGAAGGGATAGGCTATCAATTCCAGTACTCTTTGGCTTCCCTGGTGGCTCAGATGATAAAAGAATCCGCCTGCAATGTGGGACACCTGGGTTTGAGTCCTGATTTGCGAAGATCCCCTGGAGGAGGGCATGGAAACCCACTCCAGTGTTCTTGCCTGGAGAATCCCATAGACAGGGGAGCCTGGCGGGCTACAGTCCACGGGGTTGCAAAGAGTTGGACACGACTGAGCGACTAAGCACAGCAGTGAGCTGGGAAGTGATGGGTGTCACGATTGCCACTCTGAGACCCTCTAGGAGCTTTTCCGCCATGAAGACTGGCTGCTGGGGTCTGGGTTCTCAAGAAGGAGCGGGGAAGGCAGAGCAGACCCCCAGAGCATCTGCCAGGGACGAGTTAGTGAAGCGAGAGGCAAGTGCATACACCGATACCTAGGAACTGCTTGTTTTCGCAGCGAGCAGAGCTTGCAGACTGATACAGAGAATCTCAGCCTACCCCTGGACCTGTTTCCTTATCTGGAAAACGACAGGCTGGACGAGACGGTCCATCTCCTCCAGGTTCCCTTCATCCCAAAGAGGGATCAGGAGGATTCTGTCCATATCCCCCCGGGGGCCCCTGCCTCATTCTCCTCCCTGCTCCCCACAAGCCAATAGGTCCCATCCTTCTTCCAGCTGAGCAGAGCTCAGGGGATAGGGTGAGCTGGTGATGGCTGGGGGCTGTTCTCCAGGCATTTCAAGCTCAGCAGACCCTGAACGGAATTCCTCCTCCCCACTGGCTCCTGCTTCTGGCTTCCCCACCTCAGTGGGGGGTCCGGGACCCACCCAATTGCACAGAATAGAACCCCGGGTGCCACTGTGGCTCCTCCACTTGCCACCCCCCAAATCCTGCCCCCTACCCCACAGTATCTCTCACAACCATTCCCTCTGCCCACCTTATCGCCTGCAACAGCTGCCTCCTCGTGTTCTCTCTGCCAGTCATGCCAAAGCCCCTCCCTCCCACCCCTC
>SJXQ01006826.1:420553-451147 GCA_006408695.1 Aepyceros melampus
CCAGCAATTAGGCGTTGGCGGGGACAATGTGGGGCGGCTGCCACTGCCTTTCAATTACCGTCACAGTAAATACAAGTTGCTCTCCATCCCTGGAGTCCCTGCCACACTCGGAAAGAGGAGAAGACTGTTTAAATGACTCCTCTCTCCTGCTCGACACTCTGCCACTTGAGCTGATCAATAAGCAGATCGCCTCGTGGGGCTCCCCCGAGACCTCCCAACTTTGCTAATTGGTTCTGGGAGATGGCGGGCTGGCACGGAGTGTGTGTGAGTGTGCTTCTGTGTGCATGTGTGTCTGAGGGAAGGTTGGGGAGCTCCTGGTTTCTCCACCCCACTATCCTAGGTCCTTAGGAATGGGAGCGCCCCTTCAGCAAGGGTTGGAGGGCGAGGGCCTCTGGCTGCAGATGAAGGCCTCCGAGTTTTGGGTTTGTGATGTGTCCAGGTTCAGTTTGTCAGGAAGGAACAGGACACAGAGAGGCATCTCCAAGCAGTGGCTGAGCATGCATGTTGAATCAGACCAACACGAATTCTAATCCAGGCTTTTCCACCAACTTGCTGTGTGGCCTTGGGCAAGTCCCTTAGCCTCTCTAAGCCTTGGTGTCCTCGTCTGTAGATGAGTGCAGCGTCCCGTGATACGGTCCACCAGGAAGTGACAGCTACAATCATGATCCTCAGAGGAGCCGAGGTGCTGGACGGAGAGGGTGAGGCCTGGAGGTCAGGCAGAACAGAGCGTGGCGCCTGGGCCTGCCCCCTTGCTTCTGTTTTTTATTTTTTGGCTGTACTGAGTCTTAGGTGCAGCACATGGAATCTTCATGGCTTCATGTGGGGTGATGCATGGACTCTCTAGTTGGGGCGAGGGGGCTTAGGTTCCCCGTGGCATGTGCGATCTTAGTGCCCCAACTGGGGATGGAACCCACGTCCACTGCATCGGAAGGCAGATTCATAATAACCCCTGGACCACCAAGGGAGTCCCTGGACTGCCCCCGCGTAGCTATACGACTTCAAGCAAGTCATTCTCCGAGCCTCTTTGATGAAATGGGGGAAATATTACCTGCTGTCTTTGGTCAGCTATTGTGTGCCCTGAAGGCTCAGGATGTGGCTTTATTGGGAAATAATGCCTTTGCAGATGTAATCTAGTTCAGAGGAGGTCACACTAGATTGGGTGGGCCCTGTGTCACTGCAAAATCACTGCAGATGGTGACTGCAGCCATGAAATTAAAAGACGCTTACTCCTTGGAAGAAAAGCTATGACCAACCTAGACGGCATATTAAAAAGCAGAGACATTACTTTGCCAACAAAGGTCCGTCTAGTCAAAGTTATGGGTTTTCCAGTGGTCATGTATGGATGAGAGAGTTGGGCTATAAAGAAAGCTGAGCACTGAAAAATAGATGCTTTTGAACTGTGGTTTTGGATAAGACTCTTGAGAGCCCCTTGGACTGCAAGGAGATCCAGCCAGTCCATCCTAAAAGAAACCAGTCCTGAATATTCACTGGAAGGACAGATGTTGAAGCTGAAACTCCAATACTTTGGCCACCTGATACGAAGAGCTGACTCATTTGAAAAGACCCTGATGCTGGGAAAGATTGAAGGCAGGAGGAGAAGGGGAGGACAGGATGAGATGGTTGGATGGCATCGCTGACTCAATGGACATGAGTTTGAGCTCTGGGAATTGGTGATGGACAGGGAGGCCTGGTGTGCTGCAGTCCACGGGGTTGCAAAGAGCTGGACAAGACTGAACGACTGAGCTGAACTGCGTCTGTAAGAATGCTGTGTGAAGACCCACACAGGGAAGAAGGCTCTGTGACCAAAGAGATAAAGATTGAGAGGATACACAAGCCAGCCACCACCGGAAGCCAGGAGGAAGCTGCCACTTGTCATGGGTGCCCCCATCCTGGAGTAACTCCAGGTCCCCCAGGGTGGAGCTTTCTCATATCCACATAGCTGGCTCCTGGCTCCCTGAGACAGTGGTGGCGCTTGTCCCTCTTCCTCTCCAGGGGCCCAGGCAGTGAAGTGGGCCTTGCTGGGGCAGGAACGTGAGCAGCGGCTGAGACATGTGTGAGGTTGCGTCAGCCTCCTGTCTAACTGCAGTCACATTCTGAGCTCCTGGGGCCGGGACTTCAACGTATGAATGGGGGCGGGAGGAACAGTCCAGCCCACAGCAGAGGGGATGGGGCTGGAGGCCAGGAGGCTGTTAGGAGGCTGGGGCACAATCCCGCCCGAGAGAAGACAGGCCCGAGGGAGGGCCACAAGGGGGGCATGGAAGAGAGGGTGAGGGCAAGCCGCCCCAGTTCCTTGCCCCCTCTAAGTGCTGTTAAATGCCCCGTCCTGTGGGACTCAGAGAAAAGCCATTCCAATTGCAGGGGCCGCCACGTGCTGTGTGGGGACCCTGACCTGCGTGACCCTCAAATCCGGCGGGGGAGGAACTACAGTCACGCTCATTTTACAGTGAGGATACTGAGGCACAGACAGGGTAGGCAGTCTGCCCAAGGCCACACAGTTAGGGGAGTAACAGAGAGGCCTTTACCCTCATGCCTGGATCTTAACCGCTCCCCCACGCTTTTACTGAAGGAAACTCATTTTTCGCATATCCTAAGTGAGTGAAAGTTGCTTAGTCATGTCTGACTCTTTGCTATCCCATGGACTATACAGTCCACAGAATTCTCCAGGCTGGAATGCTGGAGAGGGTAGCCTTGCCTTCTCCAGGGGATCTTCCCGACCCAGCGATCGAACCAGGGTCTCCCGCATTGCAGGCGGATTCGTTACCAGCTGAGCCACCAGGGAAGCCCAAGAATACTGGAGTGGGTAGCCTTGCCCTTCTCCAGGGGATCTTCCCGATCCAGCGATCGAACCAGGGTCTCCTGCTTTGCAGGCAGATTCGTTACCAGCTGAGCCACCAGGGAGTATCCTAGGCTGGCCATTATCGCTGTTGTTGTTTGTTGTTACTGTTATTTGTTTCCCGTAATAGCCTGAAGACTCAGCACAGAGCCTGGCACATGGGAGCACTGAAGAAGTGTTTGCTGACACATGAAGAAAGATGAGGGGCTTCCCTGGGGGCTCGGTGGCTAAGGATCCACCTCGCAGTGTCAGGGACGCGAGTCTGTCCCCTGGCCAGGGAGCAGAGATCCCGCCCACTGCAGAGCAGTCAAGCCCGTGAGCCGCAAGGGCTGAGCGCCTGCGACTCAGCCAGGGGGCCCTGCGCTGAAAGGAAGGGCTGATGCGGCCGAAGAAGGAAGTACTTACACAAGAAAGGCAGGGAATTGCGCTCTTTTAAAAGATGTTCATTTTATTTATTTGTTTGGCTGTGTGGGGTCTTAGCTGCAGCTCACAGGATCTTTAGCTCTGGCCTATGAGCTCTAGTTCCCTGGCCAGGGATCGAACCCGGGCCCCCTGCGTCGGGAGCACGGAGACTTAGCCGCTGGACCGCCGGGGAAGCCCCTGCACTCTTGTTTTAATGAAGAGGGAAACGAGATGCTGGAAGGCCAGAGGGCTTGACCACAGCTGACCTCACAGAGGGCGAATGGACGAGGGGGTGACTTACCTGACACGGCAGCCTGGGGTGCAGCTCTCCCAGGTCCCCTGGTGAGGGAGGTGGAGGGGTGCGCTGCAGGCCGGGGTGTCAGTCCCCATAGGGGGCCACCTGAACTCCTCATCCCCACTCCCTTCTGAAGGCGAAGGCCTCTCCCACAGGCCTGGGGCCTCCTGAGACCTCCAGGACCAGGGTGCCTCCCACGGCACGACCCCCAGTGTGGCTCTGTCCACGGGAACGGGGTCAGCAGGACTGACGGCGCTGAACGTGACATGGTGACCTGGGGCAGGGGACTGGCAGGCGCCCAGAAAGGGGCTGAAGGCTTGAGGGCCCAAGGCTCTGGCCTTTTTCCTCCCTAAGAGGGCACTCGTGGCTCAGAACTGCCTTTCAGCACCCTGGAGGTTTGGTCTGGGCGCTCAATCCCGTCCGGCTGTGGCCAGACCAGAGGGTGTCCAGCTCCTTGGCTCATCTTGCTGCATCTCCCCAGCTCCTGCGGCTGCGCGAAGCATCTTGCGATTCTGCACCTTGATACCCAGAGACTGCGTGCCCTGGGGGAAGTCACATGGCCTCGCTGAGGCTCAGCTTGCTCTTCCGCAATGTAAGGACCTAATCGTTTATCTCTCACAGCTCTGCTGTGTGGATGGAAGAACTGAGATCCGCGACCAGTGCAGTGCCGTGCCGGGGCCTCCCCAGCGGTCTGGCCATGAAGACTCTGCACTTCCACACGCCATGCAGCGCCGCCAAGGACAGACAAAGAAGCCAAAGTGAGCAAAGCCCCAGAGTGCACGCGGCGCGCACCTGGCGTCAGCCAGGCAGACAATGAGGAGGCGACGGAGGAGGAGGAGAAACGTTCAGCGCTGTGGCTGGCACAGGGTAGCTCGGTCACTATCGTCGTTACTCTTCTTCTAAAACAGCCTTAAGGCGTGGGAGCCTGGCATGAAGCCTAGCACGCAGTAGTTGCTCATTAAATATTTAACACCTAAGAAGTAGGCAGGGAGGAAATCGCACCCTCGTTTCGAAGAGGAGCAAAGTGAGATGCCGAAAGCTGGGGAGTCTTGACCAGGCTGCACGGCATCGTAGCAGGGGGTGGAGGGGGTTAAGGAGAAGGGCATAAGGCTCCTTGGAGAAGCATTTTTAAAAGCAAAGACCCTGGAAAGAGGAAGAAGGCAGTCAAGTCGGGAGGAGAGCTGGCCCCCCGGCTTGGCCAGGCCAGGTCTCTGCACCCCTGCTCTTGGAGCGGGATGAAGGAGGCGGTGCTGAGGAGCGGCAGGCTCCCTGGGTGGGCCAGGCGTCCGAGGGCCGCAGCTGAGTGCTCTCAGGGCGGCTGGGCCCTGGGCTCTGAGTCCTTCTGGGCTGTCCATTCGGGGTGTCGTCCTGGCTCTGCTGGAGTTATCAGGGGGACTAGATAGCAGTAGGTCTCCACACTCAAAGCAAAATAATGAGGCCTCCCAGGGGCTATTCAAGAGAACAAAAGTCAGAGCAAAACACAGTTCCGGGAATATTAGGCCAGTATATCAACGTGCAGCAGTAGGAGCCCGTGGCTGGCACGCAGGCCAATGTGGGTCACGCCCCCAGGAGAGGCCAGGGGTCTGGGCTGGTGTCACGCCCCCGGGAGAGGCCAGGGGTCTGGGCTGGTGTCACGCCCCCGGGAGAGGCCAGGGGTCTGGGCTGGTGTCACGCCCCCGGGAGAGGCCAGGGGTCTGGGCTGGTGCAGCAGGGCTCCACGCGGGGAGGTGCTGGGGGGGTACCCAGCCGGCGGGTTCTGGGTCCTGAGACCCCACTCACCCTGGGACCAAGGCGAGGAAAGGCAGAGAGGGAGCGTGAAGCTGGCCTGTGCTCAGCACCCACTGGGCTCTCAGCTGGGAAGGATGCTTAGACTGTAGCTTCCCGTTGGCCCCCAGATGCAGCAGTGGGAAGCTCACAGTCCTGCTCAGAGGGGTAGGGGGGAGACCCCACCCAGATGCAGAGCCCAGGAGGTGGGGGCAGGAAATGATGACCTCATCCCACTTCTGCACCCCCCACCCTCAAAGCCTTCCTTGAGGGCTCCCCCATCCCCTCCTCCATTACAAGCTCTGAGGTGTGGGACAGCCCCTCCAATGACAGTGACCAGCCATCCTGGGGTGCCTGGGACCAGGGGAGGCTCCGGGACAGCTTTACATTTCTGTGTCTGTTTTTGGCTGCTCTGACCGGGGTGTGGCATCTTCGTTCCCCAACCAGGGATCGAACCCCACACCCCCTCCACGGGAAGCACCGAGTCTTGACCCCTGGACTGCCAGGCAAGTCCTCCAGGACAATTCTGATGGCCGAGCAGTCTGGGGAAAACTGGATTGAGGGCTGGGCAGGAAGGGCCTCACCCCAATTCACCAGAACACACCCCTCAACCCCCATTACTGCTTCAGGTTAGAATTCTTTGTTTCAATGGTCAGTTTTGCTTTCAGAATGTGGGCTTTTGGAGCAGCTTATTCATGCTATGGTTTTCCAGTGGTCATGTATGGATGTGAGAATTGGACTGTGAAGAAAGCTGAACGCTGAAGACTGATCCTTATAAACTGTGGTGTTGAGAAGACTCTTGAGAGTCCCTTGGACTGCAAGGAGATCAAACCAATCCATCCTAAAGAAGATCAACCCTGGGTGTTCATTGGAAGGACTGAAACTCCAGTACTTTGGCCACCTGATGTGAAGAACTGACTCATTTGGGAAGACCCTGATGCTGGGAAAGATTGAGGGCAGAAGAAGGGGACGACAGAGGATGAGATGGCTGGATGGCATCACCAACTCAACGGATATGGGTTTGGGTGGACTCTGAGAGTTGGTGATGGACAGGGTGGCCTGGTATGCTGTGATTCGTGGGGTTGCAAACAGTCAGACACGACTGAGCGACTGAACTGAGCTGATTCATGACAGTGCAGGGCCGGGCACAGAGCACTCGAGTCTGATGAATTATCGCCCACCTGCCTGACTCGCCAGAAATGCAGGACTGAGTGAGGGAGGGAGGGAATGAGTTAGGAGACGAAGCTCCTTCTAGCTCCTGAGTATCTCAGGGCGGAAAGCTTCTCATCTTTCATTTGTTGATGTTTTCTTCCCCTTGTTCCTGGTGCTCTGGGGCGTTTTCTGCTCACAGCTTTTTGGGGTGGGGTCCACGTGCCCTTCAAGGCCAGAGTGGCCCTGGGGGTCCCAGGGCACCGAGGGGCCAGGCTGGGGCTCTAGCAGGGGTCTCTGTCTGGATCCCGAGGTAGCCCATTTCTGGATCCCAGCTGTCAGAGCTGGACAGGCCTTCAGAGGTCATCCTGCTCAACCACCCATTCTGCAGAGGGGGAAACTGAGGCACAGGGTGGACTTGGGGCCACCAGAGGCTCCAGCTTCTGCGCCCCCTGCTCTCTCCCTGGTCCGAGCAACCCTGCTTCTGGGAGCGGTCAGACTCACCCTCTGCTGATGGGGCCTGTCTTACTGTGGGCCTCAGCCATCTCTGGGTTTTTGCTGTTCAGTTGCTAAGTCATGTCCAACTCTCTGTGACCCCATGGACTGCAGCATAACACACTCCCTGTGCTTCACTATGCACCGGAGTTTGCTCAAGCTCGTGTCGTTGAGTTGATGATGCCATCCAACCGTCTCATCCTCTTTTGCCCCTTTCTCTTCCTGGCCTCCCCTTCTGAACATCAGGGTCTTTTCCAATGAGTCAGCTCTTTGCATCAGGTGGCCAAAGTATTGGAGCTTCAGCATCAGTCCTTCCAATGAGTATTCAGGGTTGATTTCCTTTAGGAATGACTGGTTTGATCTTGCAGCGCAAGGGACTCTCAAGAGTCTTCTCCAGCACCGTAATTCAAAAGCATCAGTTCTTTGGCGCTCAGCCTTCTCTATGGTCCACATCCCCTAGAATTGTTGGACCTGCCCTCTGCCCTCTCCCGCGTCTGTCTGCCTCTGTCCCCCACTGACATGACCCTTCTCCACACCCCAGAAGCCCTCTGCAGCTTGGTGGGTCCCCCAACATTAAGTCCTCTTTCTAGGGAGCTGGGGGCAGCTCAGAGTCACCCAAGTTTCTACCCGATCAGTCACTGTGGCTGTCTCTGTCTGTCCCTCCTTCTGCGAGCATTCATTGTTGCCTGGTCTGGGCCAGACCCTAGAGGTGCTGAGCTAAACTCCCAGTCGGGTGAGGCAGGTGAACACGCAGACAAATTCTGACACCCTGGGGTGAGGAGGAGGGTCTGGGCAGGGGTCTGGAACATGTGGGTGCTGTGAGCTCCAAGCAGGGATGTCCCTCTCTGCCCCGCTCCCGCCACGGCCGACCTCTCCCCAGAGCCCAGGCAGGGTGCTCTCTGCTGAGTGGCCGTGTGCGTTGGCCTCCTGACTCGCTCAGCAAAACGCCCTCCTTGAGGGTAGCTGCGGCGACACAAGCATTTATTGAGCACTTATCGTGAGCGGGCAGCACGTGCTCCGTGCCTGTCTCAGGCAATGCTCGTGACTCTGTGAGACGGAGTGATCAATATCGTCGTTTCGTAAACAAGAAAGCCGAGGTCTGTGGCGGAAATACTGCGCCCTCCTGGGTTGTTCACCTTCCCAGGGGCTGGGCTGGGACGGCAGCCAGCTGCGAGGACCCACAGCTGCCAGCTGCTTCCCCAGGGCTCTACCTGTTGGTCAAGAGCCCAGATGAACCCACCTCCCCCGGGCCACCCCAGAGTGAGGCGGCCGCTCAGGAGGCCGGGAGCCTTCTCTCAGCTCACTCCTCCGCCTCTGTGTTCAGCTGTCACACGCTCGTCCCACTGACGGGCACCGGGTGTGACCTGCACAGAGGCACCCTCTCCGCCCTCAGGAGGCTCCAGCTACACTGAGATGGGCCTGGGTTCCCATCTGCACTCCGCTAACAGACAGCTCTCTACTGTGGCAGGTGACATGCTCAGACACTTTAAATTGACAGCATTGCCAACTTTGCTGAATATCTACTCTGCGGTTGACATCATCGTCCATTTACCAGAAGAGGCAGCAGTTAAAGGGAAGGGGTTTTGAAATCAAGATGCCATTACTTATTGAAATGGGTAGGATTGCATTTAGATGCAAGACGGGAAGCCCAACAAACAGGGGTTTATTTTCCCCAACGACTGTAGAGTCCAGAATCCAGCAGTCCAGGTGCAGCTTAGGAAAGTGGTTGAGAGTGCAGCCCTGTCCGGTTTCTGTGCTCGGCCGTCCTGGGCACGTGACTTTCATCTTCTTGGTTACAGGTGGCTGCTGCACCACCAGACATTGTGTCCTCTTCCTAGGCAGGAAGACGCTGGAGGAAGGGCAGCACTGCCTGCATCAGGAAAGGATAAACATTCCCATCAATTCCCAGCAGGCTTCTATTTGCATCTTGCGGGCTGTAATTATGTCTCATGTCCACTTTGGGTTGCAAAGGAGGCTGGAGAATTAACTGTCCTGATTAATCAAAGAAGAAAGAAAAGCAGGGAATCGGGTGGACAGCGTGAAGTGTCCTCGCTCACTTATATAGCAGAATTTAAAAGTGCAACTGTCAACTTAACATCTGGCCTTGGAGTTCCCTTAGGGAAAAAAACAATTTTTGTTTTGGAGGATCGTTTGACAATCTTCCGAGGGTGGAAGATAAAGCTCAGAGAGCATGAAGTGTCTGGAAGTGGCAATAGCTAAACTAGCAGTCTAGGATTTGCATGGGAACCTCGGAGGCATGGGAATTTGGGAACAGAGGCCAGGGGAAGGGAGCGGGAAGTCGGCAGATTGAAGCTGAAGAAGAACGCTGTCGGGGGGACGACCAAATATGATTTAAGAACAGAGATTTCTAGCGCCCAAACCTAAGTCCTTTGACATCCTGTGATTGGAAACCCCTGCCCCCAGAGCTCCTCAGACCTTCCATAACGCTAACCGTGACCACTGCTAGCTACGTGTGTGCATGCTAAGCTGTTTCAGTCTTGTTCGACTCTGTGCAACGCTACGGACTGTAGCCCCCCAGGACCCTCTGCCCACAGGATTCTCCAGGCAAGAGTACTGGCGTGGGTTGCTGCGCCCTTCTCCAGGGGATCTTCCCGATCCACGGATGGAACCCAGGTCTCTTACATCTCCTGCCCTGGCAGATGGGTTCTTTACCACTAGCGCCCCCTGGGAAGCCCTCAGTGAGGTCTGATCCATACACAAAAGGCCTGTAAGTTATTTGGAGGATATCAGGAGAAAAAGATGGCTTTGAGGTCTGGGAAGGGAACAGTGTCCTCACTGCGGGGGAAAGAAGGAAAGATGGGGGCCAGATGGAGGGGTTAGAGGAAGCAGGATGTTGGACCCCAAAGTGGACAGGAATTCATAGGAAACTGAGAGATGTCACGGATTTCTTAGGAACGTGTATTAGTTACCTATTGCTGCGTAACAAACAACAACCCCACCTCCCCGCCCAACTCAGCGCCTTAAAATGACAGAAATCATTTATTTTGAAGCTCTGCTATGCTGGGTACTTTCGCGTCCATGATGGCAGTGACATTTCTCATCGTCAGCAGAAACGGCATCTGTGGGATGGGCAGAGCATGGGACGACTGTCTGGTTTTTCTCAAGGCAGGTGTCTTTAATTCTCGCTCTCTCTTTTTGCAGAAGGATTACGAAGTCACATTGGATTCCTGGAGCATCAGAGCCTCCCATATCCCCCTACGAGAATAAAAACGTTTCTGAAGCCAATATAAATGCATTTTTTAATTATCTGCACCACTGCTCCGTCCCATTAGCATGGGAAACCAGGAGTTGAGCGCACAGTGTTTACAGTAATAATCCCAGGCGCGGCAATTTTACTTGTGAAACAACTCCTCATCTAGTCTTGCATTTGCTGTGCACGAGTGTGCTTGGAGAGAGGGCTTGGGCTGGTTTGGATGGCCTCTTCATTTTGGGCATGATAAATGGAAACTCAGACAGAGTGGAAGGATTGCTGGAGATGGAGTAGGGGACAGGCTGCAAAGGCTGATCCCAGGGGAGCCCTCTTTATTAAAGGAAGAAGCAATCTTTCCCAGGCCAGGCCTGGGGGTCAGAGGTGAGTGCAGATGGCAGTAGACTTGCAACAAGCAGATCTGGTCGAATCCCAGCTTGACCACCTGCTAGCTATATGTGTGCCTGCTAGGTCGCTTCAGTCCTGTCTGACTCTTTGCGTCCCTGTGGACTGAAGCCCTCCAGGCTCCTCCGTCCATGGGATTCTCCAGGCAAGAATACTGGAGTGGGCTGCCATGCCCGCCTCCAGGGGATCTTCCTGACCCGGGGATCAAACCCATGTCTCCTACACCTTCTGCACGCAGGCCGATTCTTTGCCACTGGGCCACGAGGGAAGCCCCGCTGGTTGTATAACCTCGAGCACGGCTCTTTGCCTCTCTGCGCCTCAGTTTCTCTGATGGCGAAATGGGAGTAGGAACACGTGTCCTGCAGGGCTGCTGGGGGCTTGCCGGGTGTCTCGAGTGACAGCACGCAGCCTGTGTGTGCGATGTGGCAGGGCGGCTATGCTCTCCTCCCTGGCCTTTGCTTCTCCTGGTGAGTCCAGCTGGCAGGGTGATGTCCTCTCTGGTGTCATCCTCTGCGTGACCCAGGACTGTCCCTCTTCACAAACCTCCCATGGGAGCAGCAGGAAGGGAAGGAAGAGACGAAGAGGCAGGGGCCAGGAACTTCCTGCAGTGACCTGTCAGCGGGCAGGCCACACACCTAGGAGCCCGAGGCGATGGAGCCGGGCGCTTTCGGAGAACTCCCTGCCACCACTTGCTGGATTTTCCAAGGAGGATGTGCTGGGGAAGAATCCACTCCTGAGCATGTTTCCCTCCTGCAGGGGGTAGAAGGGGTGTGCCAGGATCTTCTGCAGCCCCGAGCAAGAGGCATAGGCAGGCCAGGCCGGGAACTCGCTCAGGTGGACTGCTTTCCCCTCAACCGCGGAGGGCTGCACAGCCTCATTGCTCCCAGATGACCTCAGCCTCCTCGGGCTTTTCACTGTGGGGATCAACTTTCTCTTCCAGGAGAGGCTTGGGGCCTGGGATGGGCCAGTGGTGTGAGCTTGGCAAGTTACTTCTCTTCTCCGAGCCTCAGTTTCATCACCGATGAACCTGTACTAGGTTCCTGCAACTGCGGTAATCAATCACCACAAGCCCCACGCCTTAGAAAGGCACACATTTATCCTCTCTCAGCTTTGGAATCCCAAAGCCCCGAATTGGTGCCTCAGAGCCGAGATCGAGGTCTCACTAGGGCTGCACTCCCTCCAGAGGCTCCAGAGGAGAATCTGTCCCTTGCCTCTTGCCGTTCCTGGCAGCAAGGGTGTTCCTTGCCTTGTGGCTGCATCAGTCCAGTCTTCAAGGCCAGCATCCTTAAATCTCTCTCTGCTCCATCCTCATATTACCTGCTCTTCTGTGTATCAAATCCCCCTCTCCCTAGCTCTTATAAGAATACTCACGATGGCATGGAGGTCCCACCCAGATAATCCAGGATAATCTGCCCATCTCAAAATCCTTAACTTAATCATACCAGTAAAAAACCCTTTTCCAAAGAAGGCAACATAGTCAAAGCTATGGTTTTTCCAGTAGTCATGTGTAGGTGTGAGAGTTGGACCATAAAGCAAGCTGAGCATTGAAGAATTGAAGCACAGTGTTGGAGAAGATTCTTGAGAGTCCCTTGGACTGCAAGGAGATCCAACCAGTCAATCCTAAAGGAAATCAGTCCTGGGTGTTCCTTGGAAAAACTGATGCTGAGCTGAAACTCCAATACTTTGGCCACCTGATGGGAAGAACTGACTCATTGGCAAAGACCCTGATGCTGGGAAAGATTGAAGGTGGGAAGAGAAGGGGACGACAGAGGATGAGATGGTTGGATGGCATCACCAACTCAATGGACATGAGTTTGAATAAGCTCTGGGGTTGGTGATAGACAGTGGGGTCGCAGAGAATCAGACACAGCAGAGTGACTGAACTGAACTGAAAGAAGGTAACATTTACAGGTTCTAGAGATTAAGATCTGATATCATTGGGAGCCATAATTCAGCCTCCTAGAAGCCTATTAGCTATTCATAAAATACTCAACAAGTAGTGTCAAAGGCAGTAGTGCCTACTCTGAAGCCAGTCTGCTGGGCTCCCATCCTCCCAATTGGGATATAGACCTCAAGAGAGAGGAAGGGACACCAGAAAAGGGACACAATAGCGTGAGGAGGATTCAGCTGGTGAGGGAGTTCAGGAAGGCTGCCTGGAGGAGGTGATGGCTAGGATAGCAGGAGTTGTCTGGATGGAATGGTGCAGAGGGTGTGCTGGGCAGAATGGACAGCCTGGCATGGTGGTCCGTGAGAGTGGAGAAGGGCTAGGGTGGGGTTGGGGGGATTCAAGGGGCTGCTGGAAGGCAGTGCGGGGCAAGCTCTGTTCTTGACCCTGAGGACTGTAGGCTGTGATTTAGGAGCAATGGGAAGCCAGTGAGGGATTTTAAGTGGGACTGACATGGTCTGATGTGCTTTGTGTCTTGGCAAGATTGCTCTGTGCAGGATGAAGGAAAGCTAGAAGAACCAGAGCTGATGTGAGGAGCTGAGATGGAATTTCTCACAGTGGTCCACACGGGAGGAAGAAGCTGATGAGGAAAGATGGAGCTTCAAGAGCTGGTTAGGAGGTAAATTAACAGCACTTGGTGATGGATTTGTTATGGAAATGAGCTGGGGGTCGGGGTAAAAGTGACTCCTGAGATTGTGAACTGAGCAAATGGGTGTTGCCATTCCCTGTGGAGAAGGCAGTGCACCCCACTCTGCCGGGGTCCAGCCCCGGCGAGATCCAGGGATGCTCAAAGGTGGGACGGAGCAGGCGGATAGGAAAGGATAGGACAGGATAGGACAGGACAGCTCAGGACAGGATAGAACAGTAGGAAATTAATGAAAATAGGAGGCTGAATAACTTGGTTTACGGGGAAAGCCAATAAAACCTCAAGACAAGAGGTTTGCACCATCTACGCAGGCCACCGGCGTCCGCTTGAATCTCTAAAGGGGCCCCACCGTGGGTCCACTTTTCTCGCAGAACTTATAGCCAGGGCAAGTAAGTAGACGTGGTGAGCCTCCCGCTCCAGATGGGAATTCAGCCTGGAGGTAAAGCACAAGAGGACAGAAAAGTAAAGAGAGAGAGGTGTGGGAGCCAGATGTCCCTAAAGAACAAGTCTAGGAGAGCGAGTCATCGGAGAGACCGGCCTGCAGAACCGGTCTGAGAAATTCGGGTCCGAGGAATGAAAACCGCTCTGAGAAACTGTTCCCGAGAGACACTGGTCCGACAAACTGCTCTGAAAAACTGTTCTCGAGGAAGCTGACTCCAAACTTTATTTTTCCCATCCCCTTTTTATACCATGAAGATCAATGAGTTTCACAAATTTTTTGGCAATGACAGCAGCCCTGACTCTTATCGAGAGCAGGCTTAGTCTCTGCATACCTAATTGTATACACAAGTCTTAGGTAATTTACATGATCTTCCAGCCAAAAGGCCAATTCGACAATTTACAGCTCTTCTCTGATAAGTGTTAGTTTTTCCAAGGTCTGGCGCCATTCTCGGGAGGTGCCGAACAAGATTGAGTTTTCATAAATGCAAGGACACAGCAAACAGGAGTACAAATGATTTATAAAAGGAACAATTAACTCAAAGGCCTAGTGTTGCTAACATTCAAAAAACTACTACATTCCTATCCCCAAATATAGTTTGTATATCAGAAACTTCCAGGTGCAGATAAGGAGGTCTGGCAACAGTCATTGAAGCAACAGTGAAATAAATCTATTAAGGTTTGGCTCTTAAGAGAAGTTAGTTTGTAACTTAAGACACTTTAAGACTCTTCTGCCCCTCACAGCTGGGGGTTGCGAGCAATTCACAGGCTTGTAAAAGGTCAAAGGAATCTGCTTAGGCAGGTTAGAGCATTATCAAAGGGGGTTGGGCTGCAACACTCCTTTCAAATGCAGGGAGCTAAGACAGTGAATTAACTCTATCCGAGAAACTGGCAGAAAACAGTGGAGAAACAGACAAATACAGAACAAATTTTATTATTGGGGCACATGCTCAGGAAAAACCAGGGAGAAATCCGATGACTCAGATTGCTCTGCCATCTGAGTGTGCCTCGTGACTCTGTCACAGGTGGGATTCCTCGCGCTGGCTTCCCGCACCACTCCAGTACTCTTGCCCGGAAAATCCTATGGATGGAGGAGCCTGGTGGGCTGCAGTCCATGGGGTTGTGAAGAGTCAGGCATGACTGAGTGACTTCCCTTTCACTTTTCACTTTCATGCACTGGAGAAGGAAATGGCAACCCACTCCAGAGTTCTTGCCTGGAGAATCCCAGGGACGGGGGAGCCTGGTGGGCTGCCGTCTATGGGGTCACCCAGAGTTGGACACGACTGAAGTGACTTAGCAGCAGCCATTCCCTGAGACAGGAAACACAGCCAGAGGGTGGGAGGAGAGGACGAAGGAGAGTGTGGTGAGGGTCATCTCAGAAACATTGAGTTTGAGTGCCCAGCAACTTCTGGAAGAGTCTGGGCTCCAAGAAGTTGTTGGGGCTGTAGATGCTGACCTCACAGAGGGAGAATTAGGCAAGACAGACCTTGAGTGTTCTGCACAACGCCTGCCATCCAGAAGGGCTTCGAAAGAGGATAGCCGTCTCCTTCTTATCTTACGAGTAAGAACTTCCAGGAGTCCAGGGGAAGGTGCCTCACTGGTCAGGGAGGTACCCTGGTGGGCCTTGGGGACCATTGTCCATCCAAGCTCAAAGACGATCGGCCCTGCTGTCAGGGCTGGGTAACTGGAGGGCCACCAGCTGTGGTGGAGATCCAACAAAGCTGGGATTTGTTCAACCCTAAGACCCTGATGCTGGGAAAGACTGAGGGCAGAAGAAGGGGGCGGCAGAGGATGAGATGGTTGGATGGCATCACTGTCTCAATGGATATGAATTTGAGCAAACACCGGGAAATATGGTGAAGGATGGGAAAGACTGGCATGCCGCAGTCCATGGGGTTGCAGAGAGTCAGACATGACCCAGTGACTGAACAATGACAATCTGACTCACGTGTGCCTGGATTGGACCTCAAGGGGAAAGAGATGTTCATGGGCTGGGTTTGCTGGGCTCCGAAAGATAAGCATCCACTCACCCCCTACTGATTCTGCTCACTCTGGACCAGTGTTTTCAGGCAGCGTCAGAACCTGACCTTTGGATAGTCTTTATCCAGTAAGTACATTGCTTTGGTGACTATGCACAGACCAGATCTGGTTGGGTTCAGAGCTCCCCTCTGCATTCCCCCCGAACCTTGGCCAAATCCAATGTGTGATTAACACATCCCAGGACCAGGAACCCCAGGCTGCTGTTGCTTCTCCTCATCTTCCTCCTCCTCATTCTACCTCTCCCTGCCCCACTCTTCTTTGTTTCTCTTCCTTCTTCCTGGAGCAACTGTTTTGTTTTGCCTGCACAAACCCTGGGAATCTGGCTACTGAATATATTTACCATTCTTGCTTTGGCTGCTAGGAAGCTCGAACTCAGAAAGTGATCCAACTCAAGCAGGTTGTAAAGGACATGGCATTTTATAACTTAGTAGCCCCCCTCATTTACTCTTGCTTTTCCTTTATCCAGACTCTGCATCTGTGTTTCGTTTCTGGTTACATGTATTGAGAAAAATGCCTCAAGCTTTTTTTTTTTTTTTTGGCAGAATGAGACTATATATAAAAACAAATCAGCAAAATCAATAGAACCAACATTTGTGGGTTGATTTTAAAATAGACTATTTCTGCATTGCACTGGCACTGAAAAAGAGTTTCTGTTGGGAGAATTTTGCGGTTAATCCTCCTGCAGAGGGACAGTTGTCTGTTAATTTATCTGCTGAACCAGTTTGGATTTTTGTCCAGCACTTAGCAAATCAGCCAGAAGTGACTTGAGGGCATACATTAAAAGAATCCCATAAAGGACGTATGCAAGTTGGGCAAATGTGTAATGGATAACAGACCAGTCGGGGGTCAGAGTGGTGAGTGAGGGGTGATTGGTGGTGAGTGGTGATTCCAAGGGGGGAGTCCTGCCTGGTGGGTTGGGTAGTCGCCACTCTCCCAATTAACTGGGGGAAGTTCTAGGAGAGGCCTGGGCTGGGGGAAGGCTGGGGTTGGCGTCCAGTTCAGGTCTTTGGGGGTGAGGTGTATGAGCCCAGCTGTGGATCAGAGACCATGCTCTCACGCCCGCTGCGTGAGCAGCACTCACTCTGCTGACTGCAGCCTGGCCTCCACTGATTGGCTGTCCCTGAGTGGGCCCTGCTGCTGGCACCTGGGCTTTGCACTCGCTGCCTGCGGCAGAGACTGTTCTGCAGCGCGTGTGGAGGCGGTGAGTCCAGAAACTGGAACCAGATCCTGGCCGCACCGCTACTGTCTCCATGACCTGGGACAAGTTCCTCAGCCTTCCTCTGCCCCCGATTCTTCACTGCTCGCTGGGAATGCCTGGAGTAGCTGCCCCATCGAGTTGCTTGTGCAAAGCGAGGAGTTAGCTTGGATAATGTTTAGAAAAGCTCCTGCTGCAGTGGTCCCTGCTGCTTCATTATTTCTCCTGGAGGCCTTTCCTAACTGGTTTCTGCTCTGCCAGCATTGAGCATCTTCCAGAAGCTCTCCCTGACCACCCCCTGCCCAAGGCTAAGTAAGAGGTTCCCTCTGGGCTGCTGCAGCCGATCTTGCAAACATCTGTCTTTGTTGGCTGTTTCTGCATCCTCTCCTAGACCTCGAAACGCTTCAGACTGAAGGTGAGTCTGGTACATCACTGTGTGTGTGGTGCCCAGCCTCGCAGCATGGCCTGGGGTTGCAGGATGCCAACAACAATAAAGAAGAAATACAGCCAAAGCAGAGGGTACCGCTGGCACCCCTGGAGCCCATGCCCTTCTGCCCGCAGCCTCCGAGGTAAAGAGTGGAGCATCTCCCTCGTCGGGGAGGCTGCCCTGGGCATGGGGCTGTGACGATGCTTTTCTGCCTGCTCCTCTTAGTGGGACTATTTCCAAACTCGATTCCATCTGGATATTCCCCAGGTGAGCCAATGGCATCTGCCATATGGAGACCATGAGTAGGAGAGATGCCTCAGTCTATCCTAGGGAGGCCGTGTGCCCTAGTGGTGAGGGCTCAGGCACCAGAGGTAGGGGCCGCTGGGGTCTAGGTTTGTAAGCTCCCTGTGCCTCAGTTTCTTCAGCTGAAAAATGGAGTTAATAATATTACCCATCTCCTAGGATTTCTATGAGGAGTAAAGAGTTAATATAAAGCTCTGGCACAGTGCCAGCCACAAAGTAATCATTCAATAAATGGTAGGCAGCAATATCATTCTATATATTTTTTTAATTAAAAAAATTTTTTTTGGCTCCACTGCATAGCATGTGGGATCTTAATTCCCTCACCAGGGATTGAGCTTGTGCCCTCTACATTGGAAGCTCAAAGTCTTACCCTTTGGACCACCAGGGAAGTCCCCATTCTATATTCTTAACGACAGCCTTCAGAAGAAACTGAAGCTCTGAATGATGGCGACTCCTTTGGTCCTTTCCCCTCCAAGAGTGAGATCCGATCCACTTGCTGTCGTGCCACAAGGGGAAGCCACCGACAGAAGCGTCCATTCGCCACCCCATCCTCCGGGCCCTCTGGTGCCGCCTTCCTGCCACTATCGTCAGTTCTCATTCACTGAACGACCCGTGTCCCGTGCTTTTTATATGCTATCTTATCAGGTCTTCATGGTCCCTCTGTAAGAACACAAGTGAGGCCCAGAGAGGTGAAGGGACTTGCCCAGCGTGACACAGCTTGGAAATGAGAGGATCCGAAGACCATTTGGTCTGGCTCCAAATCTCTCGCTCATTTCAGCAGGCTGAGCTGGTTCAGTGTCTCCGCAGAGTGTGATACATAGCAGGCACTTTGGAGGGAATAGGTGTGTGTTACACAAAGAGATTTACTGTGTTAGACACTGAGCATAGGAAGGGGAATAGGATATGCGTCAATGGTCTTACAGCCCAGTAGGCTTGAATGTGCTGGCCACGCAGATACTCCCAGAATCCAGCGGGCATTTATCTCTGAAGGGTGCTGTGGCACTTGGTCCTGGTTGCTTACCCCAGAGCGATCACTGCCTTCTCCTTTAACAGCAGAACTTCTCTGCCTGTCTAGTTCTGGCTAACAAGATGGAAGAGGAGGCCTGAAGGGGAGAGGGTTTCCTCTTTGACAAGAGAGGAACCAGCCAGAAAAGGCTGGTTCCTCTGCCTCTTGCCTGCTCCTGTGTGCTGCCTTTAATACGGTCATGGGTGTCTTACTCCTGAGTGAGGCCTGTCATCTTGTGACCCCAAGAGCCAGGCCAAAGAACCACAGCACTTCCTGCCCCTTGATTCTCAGTGAACCCCTAACCCAGTCCCACAGTGCCTCACCTTTGGAGTCCTGAGAAGCTATGTGAGAATGTAGGGGAAAAAATACACCTTCATGGGTTTCAGCCACTGTTAGAGATTCTCTTACTTGCAGCCAAAAGCATTCCCAACAGATACAGAAGCTTCCTGGAAGTGGGAAAAGCAGGGAATCAGACTTAAGAAGACCTGGCTGGACCCTCATCTCTATTATGTAACCAGCATTTTGGGGCTAGTCATTAAGTGATGTGAATTTCAGTTTCCTGATACATTAAAGAGGGCTTGTTGTGAGGCTACAGTGAGACCAACACAGGTGTCCCCTGGCTGGGTACAGAGGGGCCCCGTGGTTGTGTTTGGTCATCTGATGAGCGCCTAGTGTGGACAGAGGGCCCCTTCGAGTATTGCAAATGAGGCATATAAAGGCTTTTAAGGAGTATAATTTATTTAGTTATTTTTGGCTATGCTGAGTCTTCATTGCTTTACACGGGCCTCCTCTAGGTGCAGAGAGTGGGGCTTCGCTTTGCACAGGCTCTCTTGCTGTGCAGCCTGGGCTTCAGCACTTGCAGCGCGTGGGGCTCAGCCCTTGTGGCACCCAGGCTTAGTTGCTCTGAGGCAGGTGGGATCTTCGCAGACCAGGGATCAAACCACTGTCCCCTGCATTGCAAGGCCAACTGTTAACCACTGGACCACCAGGGAAGCTCTGAAGGAGCTTCTAAAAAGCAAAAAGACCCATGGGAACCAGAAGCAGGGCCATCCTCCTGGAGCAGAGCTGGATCAAGGAGAGTCATTAGTTAAGGGGCTGCAGGTGGCAAGGATGTACTGGAGCCCGGGGAACGAAGGGCTTGGGCGGGACGCTTGGATCAAAATTCCAGGTGGGAGAATCAGGAGAAAGAAACTGAAGGACTTGGAGGACAGCCAAGAAGATCCAAGGTAGAACAGGTTCAGGTTGGAAGACAGGGAGAGGCAGTGGCTCTCAAAGTGAAGGCCCAGCACCGCAACAGCGTCTGGGGACTTCCTAGGAATGCAGGCTCTCAGGCTCCACCCCCAGAGCTGCTGAATCACAGACTCGGAGGGTGGGGGCCCACACTCTGCTTTAACAGGCTCTCCAGGTGGTTCTGATGCTCGCTGAAGTCTGAGAGCAGCTGGGGTTGCGTTAAGACTTGGGCTGTGATCAGTAGGTGGGCACTCAAACGCCCCCTTGGCAAAGAGCCTCTACTGGGGGGACAGTGAGGTAGATGTGAGGAAGTCACAGCAGTTTGAGGAGAGTATTAAGCTAATTTCTAGATGAGGCCCATATCCCTGTGTTCTCTCTGCTGTGTAGGGAGCTGAGCCCAGGGATTTGGACTAGAACTTGAGCCAGTGAATGCTGATCCAGCTTTCTAAGAAAGAATAAGGGAAAGGAATGTGTGTGTGTGTTGGGGGGGTATGTGGATGTGTGGGTGTCTTGCAGAGGTAGCTGGGGAGGCCCGCTGACATCCTGCCACAGCTTGAGGCAGTCCCTAATTGGGATTCATTCCTCTCTCTCCACTGCTGGCTCAGCTCAGCGAGAAGTGACACGCTGACAGCAGCCGGCCTGCCGGGCCCTGTGCCCCCTCTGGGTGAGGCGCGGGCTGTGTGTAGGACATCGATGCCAACCGGGCAGCCTGCCCACTGGTGAATGAAGCTGTAAAGATCCTTACATCCTTGTTGGGGGCCAGCTCCCTGCCCCATGCCTGGCTCTGGAGTTCCGGAATGCCTGGGTTGCTGCTCTGGTGTGGAGGGCTCTCCAGGGAACTCATTAGCAGCTTCGTGCTCAGAAGAGAGCAAGTTCCTAAATGCTAAGTGTTAAGGAGGCCTGGTTCCCAAGTGGGGCAGTCCCGTTGGTGGGAAGAGAAAGCAGCTCCATTTAGGCTGCAAACGGTTCCAATTAGCTTCCTTCTCTCTGTCTTCATTCATATTGCATGAGGTGCGGAGGCAGAGGCCCTTCCCCGGCTTCCCGGCCTCTGCCCCCTCCTCCCCTCCCCTCCCCTGCATCCTTCTCTTCCGCGAGGACTGTCTGCGTTCGCTCTGGTCCTGGCTCCCCAACGTCCTTCTCACCTCCCCAGGCTTCCCATCGCCGCGGTGACTGTGTCTGTACCTGCCCCGGTGACTGTTGTGATGCCTCCTGTGGCATCTCCCTGTGTCTCCTGCCCAGGGCTGACTTTCCCACTAGGCACAGTGCCTAGGACTGACTCACGGTACTTCTAGGGGGCCCATGAAGATGCTTTAATTTCTTTAAAAATCAGAAGAAAAAAACTCAACTTTTAGGTCAAAGAAAATGTGTTAATATATAATAGTAACACATCTGGTTTTATACCAACATGGTGGCAAAACAGAGCTTTTAATATTCTTTATGGAGGAAGGGGCCCATGAAGGCAAGAGCAAGAGTGGTAACTGGGCCCTGCTTCCTGCCCCCAGGCCATCTTTTACTTTATTCCAGGCTTTAAAAATACAAGCCTGGGGACTTCCCTGGACTTCCCAGCGGTTAAGACTCTACTTCCACTGCAGGGGATACAGGTTGGATCCCTGGTCGGGGAACTAAGACCCCAGCCGCGCAGTGTGGCCAGAAAACAGAGGGGCAGAATAGAAACCCCGCCATGTCCATTTGCTGCTTGTAGTGAGGTCTGCAGAGTGACCCAAAGGGACCCTGGTGAGGGACTCTGGGCTGGCCGCACAGTCAGCTGGAGAAGACTGAGTCCCCACCCCACTATTCCTGGTCGAGGTCTGCACCTTAGCCCGGTTTTCGGTGGGACTAGGGACTTTCTCCTTTTTGGTAGAGGAGCTGAATCCCTCTGGGTCACTGCGGTCTCAGGCCTGGGTAGCTGGGGACTTTCTCCTTTCTGTAGAGGAGCTGAATCCCTCTGGGTCCCTGCGTCTCAGGCACTGGGTAGGTGGGGACTTTCTCCTTTTTGTAGAGGAGCTGAATCCCTCTGGGTCACTGCGGTCTTCAGGCACTGGGTAGCTGGGGACTTTCTCCTGTTTGTAGAAATCCCTCTGGGTCACTGCGTCTCAGGTACTGAGTAGGTGGGAACTTTCTCCTTTCTGTAGAGGAGCTGAATCCCTCCGAGTCCCTGTGTCTCAGGCACTGGGTAGCTGGGGAGCCAGGCACTCCTGCCAGTTGCTGCTTCTCTATGTGGTTGCTCAGGGCCAAGTGGTCCACTGTAACCCCCACTGACATGGTTTCTTAAGCTGGCACTTTAGGAAGAAAGAGGATCCCTCCCCTGGAATGGCATACCCGGCTTAACCCACTCCAAGTGGTGTTAAGTTGTTCTGTCTTGGTGAGTGGCAGGCGGAGACCAAAGTGTCCTGCCTTGTAGGATGCTTTTACCCTGAGTCTCTGGTGCCCACGAGGTCAGATCTGTGCCCCTTAGTCTGGCTCACCAGTCCCTCCAGGATCTGGCCCTGGACACTATTCTTGCTTCTCTCCTCCACCTCCTTGGCTATTTTGGTGATCAGTCCTAAACATGCAGGCCATTTAAAGTCACTGGGCATTTGCACACACTCTCCTCTCTGCCTGGAGGTCCACTGTCCACCTTTCTTCCTGGTCCACAGAGAGGAATGCCCACTCATCATCAAAACCCCATTAAAGTATCACCTCTTCATGGAAGGTTTTCTGGAGCCTCCTTATCTTTATTTCAAAATATTAGGATATGTAAGAGAAGGAGTTCCGGAGAAGGCAATGGCACCCCACTCCAGTACTCTTGCCTGGAAAATCCCATGGGCGGAGGAGCCTGCTAGGCTGCAGTCCATGGGGTCGCTAAGAGTCGGACACGACTGAGCGACTTCACTTTTACTTCTCACTTTCATGCATTGGAGAAGGAAATGGCAACCCACTCCAGTGTTCTTGCCTGGAGAATCCCAGGGGCGGGGGAGCCTGGTGGGCTGTCGTCTATGGGGTCGCACAGAGTCGGACACGACTGAAGCGACTTAGCAGCAGCAGCAGCAAGAGAAGGAGTTCAGAGAAAATAGCTTACTTTTAGCTCTTAATTCTCCTCCGCTATCTGGACGATGGAGAAGCCGGTAGTAGCTATTTGTATTAGAAAGAAAAGATGGGAGGGAGGGAGGGAAGGGAGAGTCTTCCTTCTACCTACATCCCTGAATTTGTTAATGTTAACCTTGTCCTATGTGATTCACGTCCATTTGTAAAAGAAGAGAATTCAAAAAAAAGACTAATAACGCTGAAGTCCCTTTGCCCTCTCCTAGTCCCAATTCTTCCTCATTCCAGAGGCAATCATGATCAGAACTTGTTTTTTAGTCCTTGCTGTTCAGGATTTTATGTGAACATTTTTTATGTGTCTGTCGTTAAAACAACAGGTAGTGGATTCTGTGTGTTTAAAGACAGTGCATGAGTGCCGTGTGGTATTTAACCTTCTGGAATTTGCTGTGTTCACCCAATACCATGTGTGTGCTCTGTCTGTGCTGACACCCACAGGCCTCGTTCACTCGTGTGAATTCTCCACCCCATGTATACAACGCGAGACATAAAAGGATGCTCCCTTGTGTTGTCTTTTCTCTTCACGTTCAGTCAGCACCGTGCATGGATTTCTAGGTCTATGCACACCTCGCGGTAGAGGTGCTGGGTTATAGAGCAGCGAAGGTTTGACTTTATTAGGTACAGCAGCAATGTTTTCCAGGGTGGTTTTCCCGGGCACAGTCCCAAGTGCATGAGAGATCCTGCTTGGATGAGGAGGACAGGCCTATATTTTTTTGAGGGATGGGGCGGGGGCGGTATAATTTGTATGCATTGAATTCAACTTTATTTTTAAAATTCTATTCCTCAGGTTAATAGTGAAGTTGCCTGTTTAGCCTTGTTTTTCAGCCCTTTGGGTTTTATTCCGTATTTTCTATTTGTATTTCTTCAGCATTTTCTTTTATTCAGTTTTTAAAGAGGCGACTGTTGGCCTTTTGCTTTTTGAATTTTAAGAGTATCATGTATTCTGAATACCACTTCTCTCCTTTCGCAACCGTCTTCTTCAAATGTGTTGCTGGGTTTCGGCTTTTGTTTTCTGTGGTTTTAGCATATTGGAAATTTGAGTGATAGAGTCAAATTTAATTTTTTTCATTATAATCTCCATCTTTTGCTATTGGTTTAGGAAATCTTTTCCTAGCTCCATATCGCGAAGTCACTGAACTGCATTTCCTCATACTGGTTTTAGAGTTTTGTTTTTGATCCCTTCAGGCTTTATTTTTAATGTGGTGTGGGGTAAGGATCCGATTTAAAAGTTCCATGTAAAGGTACCAATTGTCTGATACCATCTGCGGAATAATCCTTCTTTCCTCAATGAAGTATACATGTATAAAGCGACCTCTGACACAGACTACCTCCTCATAAATACAGAGAACTGCTTCAGAACTCTGGTCTGCTCCCCTCATAGGCTGCCTACCCTGCGTGCCTCCCCCGTTATTTTAATTTCACACGGCTTTATATGAATGGTTAGTCCTCATATCTACTTGGGAAAGTTCCAGCCCATGTCCTTCATCTTGGCTCCTCTTTGCCCCTAACCATTTCCGATTAAAGTTAGGATCAGTTTGTCAAGCTCTGAGAAAAGCTCCCTTGGGGTTTGGTTTGGAATTGCAATGAATTTATAGATTAATTTTGGGGAGAGCTGACATCTTACAATACTGAATTTTCCCATGCATGAACATCTTATATTTCTCCATTTTTTCAGATCTCTTAAGTCCTTCACTAACTTTTTATAATTTTGTCTTTAAAGGTCTCGCTCATCTTTTTGTTAGATTTATTCTCAAGTAACTTGCGGTTTCCCTCACCTTTATGACTGGGAACTTTCTTCCCATTACATTTTCTAGTTGACTGTTGCAGACATATAGGCACACTGTTGAATTTGGAATCCAGAAACTTGTACTGTCTGTCTAGTTCTAATTTTTTGTAGATTATTTTTGATTTTCTGTGTAAACAATCATACTATCCACAAAGAATGCTTCCTTCCTTCTTTCCTCTTTCCTTCCCTCTTATTCCTTATCTAATTTTTCTTGTTTTATTTTGCTAGCTGGGGTCTCTAGCACACTGCTGCCTGAATAGATAAGCTATACTTAGTCACTCAGTTGTGTCTGACTCTTTGAGATCCCTTGGACTGTAGCCCACCAGGCTCCTCTGTCCATGGGGTTCTCCAGGCAAGAATACTGGAGTGGGCCGTCATTTAAAAGTGGACATTTAATTTCCAAATACATGGGATTTAAAGATATATATATATATATATATATATTTGATATTAATTTCTCATTTAGATGCTTCCTTCTCTGCAACCACCCTCTGTGCTTTTTCAGTCTAACTTTATTGCGGCTTTCGGTGGTGAAGTTGAATATCTCTCTTAGTGTCACATTACACTGAAAATATGTGGGTTACGGATTTTTAACATACTTCCACAATGATAAAGCCTTTGATTGTGTGGATCACAATAAACTGGGAAATTCTCAAAAAGATGGGAATACCAGACCACCTGACCTGCCTCTTGAGAAACCTGTATGCAGGTCAGGAAGCAACAGTTTGAACTTGACATGGAACAACAGACTGGTTCCAAATAGGAAAAGGAGTGCGTCAAGGCTGTGACGGAGGCTCGCCATGTCTACTTACCTGTCCCAGCTGCTAAGTTCCGTAAGAGAGAGAGCCCAGGGCGAGGCACTCTCCGATATTCAAACGGATGCCGGTAACGTAGATGGTGCAAACCTCTTGTCTCGAGGTTTTATTGGCTTTCCACGTAAACCAAGTTATTCAGCTTTCTTTTCTTCCACTAATTTCCTACTATACTATTCTTTCCTGAGCTATCCTGTCCTCTCCTATCCTGTCCTATCTCGCCCGCTCTGTCCCCCCTTTGAATATCCCTGGATCCACTGGGGCTGGTCCCCGGCACAAGGAGATCCAATCAGTCCATTCTGAAGGAGATCAACCCTGGGATTTCTTTGGAAGGAATGATGCTGAAACTGAAGCTCCAGTACTCTGGCCACCTTATGCGAAGAGTTGACTCATTGGAAAAGACCCTGATGCTGGGAGGGATTGGGGGCAGGAGGAGAAGGGGACGACCGAGGATGAGATGGCTGGATGGCATCACGGACTCGATGGACGTGAGTCTGGGTGAACTCCGGGAGTTGGTGATGGACAGGGAGGCCTGGCGTGCTGCGATTCATGGGGTCAGAAAGAGTCGGACACGACTGAGCGACTGAACTGAACTGAACTGAATCACCTCCTCTTTACTGCTCTGTCAGCGGCCACTTCCCTTACTTCCACGTCCTTGCTATTGTAAATAGTGCTGCAACAAACGTTAGGGTGCACAGATCTTTTCAAATTATGGTTTTCTGGCAGCTCTACTTTCAGTTTTATTTTAAGGAACCTCCATGATATTCTCCATAGTGGCTGAACCAATTTATGTTCCCACCAACAGTGTGGGAGACTTTCCTTTGCTCCGCACCCTCTCCAGCATTTATTGTTGGTAGACTTTTTGATTATAACCATAGTGACTGGTATGAGGTGATACGTCACTATAGTTTTGATTTAGATTTCTCTAATAATGAGCGCTGCTGCATATCTTTTCATGTGCCTTTTGACCATCTGTATATCTTTGGAGAAATGTCTATTAACATATATGGAAGTTTTTTTGTTTTCTTTGGCTTTGAAGCAAAGCATTTCTTCATGACTTAAGAGCAGGACTGTGGGATTAGTCAGGCCTGAGTTCCAAGCCTGCTTCCTGCCAACGTCCCCATGAAGTAGGTCCTATTGTGATGCCCCGTTATAGATGGGACCATCAAGGCTTTAACACGTGAATTGGGGGTGAATCAGTTCAGTTCAGTCGCTCAGTTGTGTCTCATTCTTTGTGACTCCACGGACAGCAGCATGCCAGGCCTCTCTGTCCACCACCAACTTCCGGAGCTTGCTCAAACTCACGTTCATTGAGTTGGAGATGCCATTCAACCATCTCATCCTCTGTCATTCCCTTCTCCTCCTGCCTTCAATCTTTCCTAGCATCAGGGTCTTTTCTAGTGAGTCAATTCTTCGCATCAGGTCGACAAAGTATTGGAGTCTCAGCTTCAGCATTAGTCCTTCCAATGAGTATTCAGGACTGATTCTTTTAGGATTCACTGGTTTGATCTCCTTACAGTCCAAGGGGCTCTCAAGAGTCTTCTCCAACACCACAGTTCAAGAGCATCAATTCTTCAGTGCTCAGCTGTCTTTATAGTCCAACTCTCACATCCATACATGACTACTGGAAAAACCACAGCTTTGAGTAGACGGACCTTTGTTGGCAAAGTAATGTCTGCTTTTTAATATGCTGTCTAGGTTGGTCATAGCTTTTCTTCCAAGGAGCAAGCATTTTTTAATTTCATGGCTACAGTCACCACCTACAGTGATTTTGGAGCCCAAGAAAATAAAGTCTTGCCGGGACCCAGCGTGAGGAATCCCACCCGTGACAGGGTCATGCGGCAGAGGAGCTTGCTCAAACTCACGTTCATTGAGTTGGAGATGCCATTCAACCATCTCATCCTCTGTCATTCCCTTCTCCTCCTGCCTTCAATCTTTCCTAGCATCAGGGTCTTTTCTAGTGAGTCAATTCTTCGCATCAGGTCGACAAAGTATTGGAGTCTCAGCTTCAGCATTAGTCCTTCCAATGAGTATTCAGGACTGATTCTTTTAGGATTCACTGGTTTGATCTCCTTACAGTCCAAGGGGCTCTCAAGAGTCTTCTCCAACACCACAGTTCAAGAGCATCAATTCTTCAGTGCTCAGCTGTCTTTATAGTCCAACTCTCACATCCATACATGACTACTGGAAAAACCACAGCTTTGAGTAGACGGACCTTTGTTGGCAAAGTAATGTCTGCTTTTTAATATGCTGTCTAGGTTGGTCATAGCTTTTCTTCCAAGGAGCAAGCATTTTTTAATTTCATGGCTACAGTCACCACCTACAGTGATTTTGGAGCCCAAGAAAATAAAGTCTTGCCGGGACCCAGCGTGAGGAATCCCACCCGTGACAGGGTCATGCGGCAGAGATTTGATGGGCAAGGACGAGTCAGATCTCAGGTTTTCCCTCTGGCGTTTCCTGAGCATGTGCCCCAGAAATAAGAATCTGCCTGCTTTTCCACTTTTCTGACTTTCTCTGGAAAAAGTTAACTCAGGGCTTTAGTCTTCTGCATTTGAAAGGAGTGTTTCAGCTCAACCCCTCTGATAACGCTCTAACTTAAATGCTCTAACTTGCCTAACAGGTTCCCTGGACCTTGCAGCCCCCAACTGCGAGGGGCACAAAGCCTGAGTATCTTAAAGTTACAGAGCCTTTTCAGATTCATATTGGTGACAGGATTTCACTGTTGACTCAATGATTGCTGCCAGACCTCCTTATTCTTTATCTTTCAGGCACCTGGAAAGATGTTAATCAATGTAAACGGGATACGGCAAAGGATATATAGTAGTTTTGATGTTAGCAACACTAGACTTTTGAGTTAATTAACACAAATAAGTCTTCTGGTTAACAAACCCTTATCAGAAAAGAGTTGTAAAATGTTAATTGGCCTTTTGGCCGGAAGATGATGTAAATCACCTAAGGCTTGTGTATACTAGGTACGCAGAGAGAAAAGCCTGGTCTTGATAAGAGTCAGGGCTGCTGACGCTGCATAATTTTATATATTATCCACTGATCTCTATGTAAGAAAAGGGTATAAAAGACCTTGAAGAAAAAGGGAGCCGGAGCCAGTTATTGGAAGGACTGGTTTCCCTCGTGTCTCTTATTCTAATTTCAGGCTGAATTCCCATCTGGGGCATGGAGGCTTGCCATGTCTACTTACTTGTCCCGGCTCTTAAGTTCTGCATGAAAGGGAGCCCACAGTGGGGCACCCTTAGAGATTCAAGCGGGTGCCGGTGGCCCCACATAGATGGTGCAAGCTCCTTGTCTGGAACTTTATTGGCTTTCCACATAAATCAAGTTATTCAGCCTTCTTTTCTCCATCTAAATTTTCCTACTATACTATTATTTCCTAATCTTATATTTCTAAATAAATAAGTGTTTTTCTTGCCATGCTGTCCCTGTTTCGAATCACCCTGGATCCACCGGGGCTGGACCTCGGTAAAAGAGCCTCTTGATGAAAGTGAAAGAGGATAGTGAAAAGGTTGGCTTAAAGCTCAACATTCAGAAAATGAAGATCATGGCATCTGGTCCCATCACTGCATGGCAAATAGATGGGGAAACAGTGGAAACAGTGTCAGATTTTATTTTTCTGGGCTCCAAAATCACTGCAGATGGTGACTGCAGCCATGAAATTGAAAGATGCTTATGCCTTGAAAGGAAAGTTATGACCAACCTGGATAGTATATTTAAAAGTAGAGACATTACTTTGCCAACAAAGGTCCAACTAGTCAAAGCTATGGTTTTTCCAGTAGTCATGCATGGATGTGAGATTTGGACTATAAAGAAAGCTGAGCACTGAATAATTGATGCTTTTGAACTGTGGTGCTGGAGAAGACTCTTGAGAGTCCCTTGGACTGCAAGGAGATCCAACCAGTCCACCCTAAAGGCAATCAGTCCTGGTGTGTTCATTGGAAGGACTGATGCTGGAGCTGAAACTCCAATACTTTGGCCACCTGATGAGAAGAGCTGACTCATTGGCAAAGACACTGATGCTGGGAAAGATTGAAGGCAGGAGGGGAAGGGGACCACAGAGGATTAGATGGTTGGATGGCATCACCAACTCAATGGACAGGGTTTGAATAAGCTCTGGGAGTTGGTGATGGGCAGTTGGTGATAGACATTTAGTGATGGACAGGGAAGCCTGGTGTGCTGGAGTCCATGGGGTTGCAAAGAGTCGGACATGAATGAGTGACTGAACTGAACTGAACTGGACTGATGATGCATTTAACTATGGATCTATTTGAGTTTATACTATTTGGAGTTGCTGAACTTCTTAAGTGTGTATGCAGCTGTTTTTTAAAAAGTCAAATTTGAGAGGTTTTCTACCATTATTTCTTCAAGCAGTGTGTCTGCTCCTTTCTCTGCACTTGTCTTTCAGATTCCTATTACTCACGCACTGATATGTTTGGTGGTGTCCTGTAGGTCTCAGATGCTCTGCTTATATATCTAATTTTTTCCCTTTCTATTCCATAGAAGAGGTAAATTCAACTGGTCTATCTTCAAGTTTGCTGATTCTTTCTTCTGTCAATGCAAATCTGCTACTAAGCCTTTCCAGTAAACTTTCTGTGTGGGCTGTGTGTGCCCTTTTCTTGTAGTGGGGGTGATTGCTGCAGGTGTTCTAGGGGGCAGGGCAGGCCCCTGGCACTAATAGACCAGAGGAAGGACCCCGAAGTGGTGCCTGCCAGCGCCAGTGCCAGCATGTAGATCAAGATGGCAAAACGGCTGCGGTCAGCATCTCAGTCCCCGAAGGGAATCCCAGCTGCCTCCTGCTCCCCAGCTGGCTCTCCAAGGTCAGCAAGTAGGTCTGATCCAGGTGCCTTTCAAACTGCGGCCTCCGCCAGGACTTAAAGTGAGTGAGGTTTCACACGTACCCTTTAAGAGCACAGTCTCAGTTCTTTATAGCCCTCTGGCTGTCCTGAACATAAGCCCCATGGGTTTTCAAAGGCAGACACTTGAGGCGCTTGTCTTTTCAGTGCGGGACCCCCAGGCTGGGGGGCCTGATGTAAGGCTCAGACTCCTTGCTCTCTTGGGAGAAGCTTCATCCTTGTGATTTCCGTCCCCCTTGCAGGTTGCCACACAGGGTGGGTGAATCCCGATCAGA
>SJXQ01006826.1:451395-503312 GCA_006408695.1 Aepyceros melampus
TTCCTGACATTTAGCTCTGGGAAGTCTTCTATGCCCGTCTTCGGGTTGCTCTCAGAGATAGCTGCTCTGCAAACAGCTGTAGTTTTGCTGTCTGTGTGGGAGGAGGTGAGCTGAGTGTCTACCTATTCTACCATCTTGCTCCCAATCCCCTTCTTTAATTGTTTGGACATAATTTCATGTAACTTTCAAAACATATTTATGTAGGCTAATTTAAAGATTTTTTTTTTCCTAGTAAGCCCAACATCTAGGTATCTTCAAAGATAGTTCCTACTGATTGTTTTTTTTTCCTCTGTATAGTCCATACTTTCCAGTTTCTTTGTGTGTCTTGAAACTTTTTGTTGAATGCTGGACATTTCTAATAGCATAATGTGGCATCTCCAGAAACCGGATCCCCCCTCCTTCCTAGAGTTTATTCTTATTGTTATCTCCTCCCCCCCATTCTCCCATTTGTTTATTTAGTGACCTACCTATTCTACCATCTTGCTCCCAATCCCCTTCTTTAATTGTTTGGACATAATTTCATGTAACTTTCAAAACATATTTATGTAGGCTAATTTAAAGATTTTTTTTTTCCTAGTAAGCCCAACATCTAGGTATCTTCAAAGATAGTTCCTACTGATTGTTTTTTTTTCCTCTGTATAGTCCATACTTTCCAGTTTCTTTGTGTGTCTTGAAACTTTTTGTTGAATGCTGGACATTTCTAATAGCATAATGTGGCATCTCCAGAAACCGGATCCCCCCTCCTTCCTAGAGTTTATTCTTATTGTTATCTCCTCCCCCCCATTCTCCCATTTGTTTATTTAGTGACCTTCCTGGATAGCTATTCAACATCTGTTTCCTGTCACATGCAGCCACTCAAGGCTTTCCTTGTTTATCTTTGTGCTCAGATGATAATTGGGCAGGGATTTTCTTAAATACCTTGGATCAATAAATCTACCCCTTGCCAAGGGGCTCTCTGGATGTCTTCAGTGTTCTGGCATTTTATAGCTGGGCTTTCGCCTTGCCTTTCTGCTTGTTCAGGGTTCCGAGGTCATCCGACTGAGAGAGAAGGGCCCTCTCCAGTCTCATCTGATGATGTGTGCAGCCATGTACGTGTGTGTGGTATTACAGATTCCTAGGGATACACTGGAGGCTTCTGAGGCCCCATATGGGCATCTCACTCCTCAGATTTTCATTTTAAGATTTTTGACCAGGCTTTTATCTGCTTTACTTGGTGTCACTACCTCAGGCATCTGTGATGTTAAACAATTGCCACTAAACTTTTTTGACAAATGCTCTGGCTTAGGGCTCTTTCCACTGAGCAGGCTTTGAGTCAGGTCAAATAATAACAAGTCTTGAAAATAGGACTTTTGCAGGGAGCTGTAAGACAAGTGAAATAGTAACACTTTTCTGGGGATTGGAGCTTTTCGAGGAGATCCAAACCCATTGTGCCTCCTGCGGTGACTGATTTTTATAGCTACTGTGGTCCTATGGCTGCTAGTTTTCAAAGATATGGAACTAGGAAGAAAAACATCAGAATAGAGAAAGCTAAAATGCCGTGAACCTCACTGATATTTTCAGGAGTCAGCTCTTTTTCTTAATAAATGCTCCTTGGATTATCATAGCTTTATTTAACTTATAGCTCTGGAAAAAGTTGATTTGGATAACTTTTTGCCACTGTTTCCATTGCTTTATGGACAAGTGGATTCTCAGAGGTTAGAACCAGGTTTTGTTTTTATTTTTAAATAATAAATTAGTTCCAAAATTTTTTCAGATGATTTATGCAACTATTGGGATGAGAAAATGATTATTCTTCTTAGACTGTTATTGTGATAAATTCTTGGACAGGTTTTCTGTTGTGAAGTATCTGACTTTCTAGGGCAAGTTACTTACATTCTCTGTATTTCAATTTCCTTTCGAACTGGAGAATATGAGAGTATATTCTCATCGATTCTAGTATTGATATTAGAAAGGCATGTAATAAGCTTTTTAAAAAGATTATTTTGCATTGGAGCACAATTGAGCAATGTTGTGTTGGTTTCAGGCATGCAGCACTCAGTTATTCTTTTTTGAACTATTTTCCTATTTATTATTACAGGCTATTGAGCAGAATTCCCTGTGCTATGTGGTAGGTCCTTGCTGGTTACTTTAATATAGCAGTGTGCACATGTCAATCCCAAATTCCTAATCTACCCTTCTTTCCCCCACCCTTTCCCTGTAGTGAACCTTTGATGAAGGTCAGCTTTTATTATTGTCTTGGCATTTCAGAGATAAAGCCTGCTTAATTATCAGTTCAGCTCAGTTTATGGGGCACTGCCATTTTAGACATATTGCTAAATTCCATTGGCCAACATTTTACTTAGACTTTCTTGTGTCTATGATCATAAATGTGAGATTGGTTTAAAGTTTCCTATCTTTTAGTGTCCCTGTCTGGTTTGGGTGTGAGATTTATATATTTATTTATTTACTTAAACAATAGGAATTTATTTTTCACAGTTCTGGAGGCTGGGAAGTCCAAGACCAGAGTACCAGCCAATTTAGTTTCGTGTTGAGGACTCTCCTCCTGGTTATCAGATGGCTGCCTTCTTTCTGTGCTCTCACGTGTAGAGAGAAATCAGAGTTATTCTTGCCTCAGTGAAACAGTCGGGTGTATCGTGTTTCTCATGCCCCACTGTGGAGATATCTTCAAGGGAAAGGCAATCGGTGGATAAGAGAGAGGAGACGGTGATGGCTTTAGGAGAAGGTTGGAGAATTTCTCTCAGGGCTGGGAATGGCACAGAGGTTGCTATGGAAACCCAAGGTGTGAGTACCAGAACCCCAGCCTCTTACAGTCACCCCAGCAAGAAGGCAGACATGTAGAGAGTGGCTGCCCAGAGCATCCTCTCACCTACTTCCTCAAGGCCGCCGTGCCCAGGTGTGGTGTGGAGACAGCGGCCTGAAAGAAAAGTAGGGAAGCCTGGGACGCTGCAGCCCGTCAGGCCACAGAGACTCGGGCATGGCTCAGTGACTCAGCAGCAACAGCAACGGAATGCAATCAGTTACTTCCTCTACAAAGTTCTGGGCTGTTAAGACCCTGGGACCTTGACTGAACCCTTGGGGACAAACAATAGGGTCTCAAAAATAGTTGAAATTGTGTTTCTTGCCCACCCAGCAGGGTAGAGATTTGAAAAGGGTTTTCTGATTTATCAAGATATAGAAGCTGTAGCATATCATACACCCTGTAATACGGAATCAGCTTCATTCCCACTGTCTCTGCTGTCTTTTCAAACAGCTTATTTTCTGTTTCCACCCGTCTTTACTTTCTAGCAGGTTAATTGCTTTATAATTACCATGTTGGCTGAGCTAGGTCCTCACTGCGGCCCACGGGCTTCTCTAGTCGTGGCGTGTGGACTCCTGAGCACGCCAGCTCCGTAGCTGTGGCGTGCGGGCTTCGCCAGGGCGTGCGGGAGCTACTTCCCTGAGCAGGGACCAGACCCGGACCACCTGCACGGGGAGCGTGGAGTCTTACCCACTGGACCTCCAGGGAAGTCCTTGCAGCCTTCTTTAGACCATGAGCTCGGAGAGGACGGGCGCCTGGCTTATTCCTCTCCATTGCCAGAACTCTTCTCACGAGGCTAGCACAGTGCAGTTCTAAGGCCTTGGTGAGACTGACTGACATGGAGAGAAACATTCCCTCAGGGAGTCGAAAGCATATTTCTGAGCGAGGCTTTCAGGAAAAGAATGACTCAGGTCTGAAAATATTGGCTGTGGCGTGGATGACATGGATTTATTTGTTCAACATCTATTCCAGCATCCTTTGAGTGTGTTCCTCAACTATGGAGGCTGGGAAAGTAAAAATTAATTTCCCAGACTCCTTTGCAGCCAGTGTTTCAGATGTGATTTAGGCGCCATCCATCAAAATCTCCGTGCAAGGCTTGGATTTGGAACTGAGTTAAAAGGGAAAGGGGTAGGGCACGAGATGTCTCATTTTGTTGGCATGGGTCATGAAAAGATAACACCATTACACAGCTTCCTAAATTGTTGGTTTCCTTGGCAATGGAGGAGGAAGCTTTTCTGATCACAGCAGAGAGAGAAGGATTCTGGAAACTGGAGGGTCTTTCCTCTGAGCTCAGCTCAGAGCCTGCTTCTCCTGCTCTTCCAGGGCTCCATCAGCCTCTTAGTACCTGATGGTAGACCTCTTCCTGGCTGCCTTAAGGGTGCGTAACTCCTGTCAATAGCATCTACGACTGAACCCTAGCGTCCAGTCCTAGGCTGTCCACTGCAGATTGTCAAGGAAATGGAAATCCCGGTGGCGGGCTGCCTGGCACGGTTGTATTTGCAGGCAGTGAGGATCCAGCTGGCAAGAAGGACAGGATGTAGAGTGAATGGTCTACGAATGGCAAGTCTTGGCAGACCGGCAGTCTGCTGTGACAACCCAGCAAGAGTGAGGAAAACGAGCATTGTGAGTTGGGTTAACCATTTCTAACTGTGTAACAGTACAGTTTAAACAGAGAAGATGAGAAGCTCAGGGTTCTGCACTATGTCTCCAAGTCTGGTGAGAGGACGAGGGACCTTGTATGGCTGCCTTAAAAGTAATTGCTCGTCCCTGTTAGCCACAGGTGAAGCGTAGCAGAAAGTAGTTGCACTGCTTAAACCTGCAGGTCTTTGAACTACAGTACATCGGATTGAATTCACAGCCTCAACAGGTTCTCTAAGTGAGGAGACTAGGACATGTTTAAAAGAGTGGGGATTGAGATTTCCCACTCTTAAAAGAGTCCTGGAATTGAGTTGTTTTTTTCTTTTTAAGTGGCTTTTAAGGACTGATATATCTTCTACCCTGAAATTCCCTGAATATACCCTGCCAGTGAATCCTGCCTTGTTTGGAAATTGTGGAAGGACCTCCACTTTACGAAGGGAAGGCATGTTTCCTCCTGACTGTCTTCATCAACCGCTGCCTTGAGGGCGGTGATGAAAGTTAGAGGCAAGCATCTCATGCACTCGAAGAATGGAAATGTTCAGAAAATCACAATAGCAGAAAGTGTGGAGACGAGTGGGCATGGACTCTGAAGGCATTAAAGCAGGGAGAGAGAAGTGTAACTTTAAATCACATTTCTGACTTAATAGCATTGAGGTGAACTCACCGCAGAGCTTGGAATCAATGGATTAGCTTGAACAACCGAGTTTTCTTACTATTTTATGTGTGTGGGCAATAGTCCATGAACCATGGCTCCCTGTATCCACAGCCTTGTGTGATTTCATTCCATGTTGGTTTGAGGCCATCCCAGTGACTGACTTTAGCCAACAGAAGGACAGGAAGCGTTTGCTTTTGTACTTTTTTGAGCCCCAAGTAGCTGGAGAGAGGTCGCATGAGGAATTTGATGTGCCAGGCACACGCACGAAGAAGCCAGCTTGGATGCTGCAGCCCGCATATGTGCGGTCTTTGGTTAGCCACCACCCCTCCCCAGACTGAGACTTCTCTTGCAAGAGCTCTAACTGGGAGGTCTGGATTTGGTCTGATGGAGGGAGGAGGTATGTCCTATAAGATATGGATGCATCGTTACTCAGACACGACAGAGAAAAGCTGTGGCTGGGACAGATTCCGGCAGAGGGATTCGGAGCATCTGGTGCCCATCAGAGCCCACCTGTCTCTATGCGGCCCAAACCCACTCAAAGCCCCAGCCAGGGGGAAAACAGTTTCTCTTGTCCTCTGATGAGGCTGTGCTGGGAATGTCGCTCTCAATTACCCACTATAGTGGAGGGGACCTTTGGCGACCAAGAAGCAGGGAACAGATCCCACTCAAGGGTCTGATGAGCACTCCTGAGTCATCAGCATGCGTAGCAAAGGCAAGAAGCCTGAGCTTCCTTTCCCATCCCATCTGTTCTGAGAACAGGTGGACAATGGAAAGGTAGGGAGTAATGGAGACATGGGCTTTGGGATGGAAAGACAGGGGGATTTGGGCCTGGTTTTGCCCTTTCGAGCTAGAATGGTCTCTGGGGTTGACTCCCCAGCATCCATGCCTCCACCACCACCCAAGACATTGTTTAAGCTGAGTGACCAACCCCTTCGGCCCTCGAGATAGCTAGGCTTGGGTGGGGTCATTAGAGATCTTGGGAAGGCTCCCTAGAGTGGGGCACAAATACCAATTTTTGTGTGTGGAAGCACCAGCTTATACGAGGTGCCCTCACTAGTGACGTTCTTAGGAGTGGACGTACAGTTCAATCCTGGCCAAAGTAAAGTGAAAGTGAGTGGAACTCTGTTGGGCAGAGAAGAGGCTGCCAGGAAAAGTTTTCATTCTTCAAAAGAGACATCCAGGCAGCGGTGGCCCTTTTCCTTCCTCTGAGTGTTGTGTCTTGGCGTGATGCCTTGGACAAAGCAAGTAATCTCTAAGATCCCTACCTGTGGTGAGAATAGCGATGACCCAACACCCGTGCACGCATTCACTCAGAAAATGACGGTTATTCCTGCTTGTATTGCTCTAATGAGATAAAGTACTTGAAAATGATACAGCTCAGCTTCTCATCTCAAAGATGGCTATCATCAGTTCCACCCCTCCAACACATGCCTCCTCTCACATCAAAAGGTGAAGCTTATTCCCTTCCCTTTGAATGTATGTGGGCCGACTTTAGGACCGCTTTGGGCAATAGAATGTGGTAGACGCGGTGGTCTGTGACTTCTGAGTCCAAGTATTAAGAAAACTGGCCGCCTCTTCTTTCTCTCTTTTGTAATGCTCGCCTTTGAGAGTCTCCCTTTTAGAACCCAGCCGCCCCACTGTGAGAAAGAAGCCCAAGCTTCTTAGAGAGGCTACAAAGAGGAGACCCAAGACTCTCCAGCTGATATTCCAGCCAACAGCCAGCATCAACAGCCAGCTGTGGAGTGCTCCATCTTGGATATTTCTGCTTAGCCTGCCCCCAGAGGACTGCAGCCCAGCTGACGTGGCTTAGGGCAGAAAAGAATTGCCTTTGTCCTCCTGACTTCCCCAACTGTGAGAAAAATAAAACGGTGGTTATTTTGAGCCATTAAATGTTGGGGTCGTTTATCATACAGCATGTGATGACAGAAGCCATTTCTTTAGACGTATTCTACATTTTCACTGAGCTCGTATCAACCTCCCATCTCTCCTGCAGGCTGATGAAGTGAGCACGAGGTGTCACCAGGCAACTCTCTTTCTGTCTCAAATCTCTGTCTCTTGATGTCTTTCACTGACAGAGCCCATTGCTGAAACTGCCCCCAGTCAATGTCGTCAACTTCTCTCCACACTCCCTGGAGTGCTTGGAAGGAAATATTTCTGCACAGGAAGAACAGCAGATTTGCAGTCGTTAAGACTCAAGTTCAAGACCTGGCTGTTTCTCTTAGCAACTGTGGGACCTTAGGCAAGGTTCTTAATCTTTTGGGTCTCATTTTTTTTCCCCACTGGTAAGTGAAGTTGCTCAGTCGTGTCTGACTCTTTGCAATCCCATGGGACTGTAGCTTACCAGGCTCCTTTGTGCATGGGATTTTCCAGGAAGGAATACTGGAGTGGGTTGCCATTTCCTTCTCCAGGGGATCTTTCCAACCCAGGGATTGAACCCAGGTCTTCTGCACTGCAGGTGGATTCTTTACCATCTGAGCCAGCAGGGAAGCCCCAAAAGTGAAAGTTGCTTAGTCGTGTCCGACTCTTTGTGACTCCAGGGACTATACAGTCCATGGACTTCTCCAGGCCAGAATATTGGAGTGGGTAGCCTTTCCCTTCTCCAGGGGCTCTTCCCAACCCAGGGATCGAACCCAGGTCTCCCTCATTGCAGGCAGACGCTTTGCCGTCAGCCACCAGGGAAGCACTTTCCTGAGTAAACTGAGGGTAGCAATAGCAACCTCCTCACAGAGCAGTGAAATGGCACACGAGGTAACACATGTTACAATCCTTTGAAAGCGTACTCCCTGCTCATGGTACTCACCATCATTTGGCATCACTGTGCAACGACCACCAGTGCAGAGGTGCCTCAACCTACAGCTCCTCTTAGGTTCTGCTGTTTCGTCTCCCTGCTCTGGGAAAGAATAGTACCAAGAGAGAAGCAGCTATTGTCGTCATCGTCATCGTCATCCTCAGCTCTGTCGTCAGCATCAGCATCATTGTCACGGTGACTGTCAGCATCACCCAGCACCACTGAGATTCTGCAGGCTGCATCCTTGTCAAAGGTTCTCACAACGAGTTCTCAGGATGTTTGTGTGATTAACACGCTTTTACAACGAGGAAAACAAGGATAGTCCTGGTTACTCTCTTTGCTCGTAGAGAAGACCATAGAGAAGGGAAGCTGGCTTACTGGAAAACTGAGAATCAGGTAAAAGGGGTATTTGCTGCTGCATGCATGCTTTTCCTTTTCCCATCAACCTCAGAGAACTAACGACTCTTCTAAAGTGGCTCTAGGGGTATTCGGGATGTCAACAACATTATTAAGCTGCAGTCCAAATGGTGTGATGCAAATGGCACTTTTTTTGGGGAAAAATACCCTTTGGCATCAGAATAGCAGCAATGAAGGTTGAATCTGAAGCTGCCGACAACCTGAAAGTTCATGAGCTGGAGCTAAGGGGAGGCTAAGCATCCTGTTTGTTTGCTGTGTGCAGACGTCTCTAGGAAGCTGGGAAGGCACTAATTAGATAGCCACTTGGAAAGTGACTACCCCTAACTGGATGCCATCCAAATTGCTTTCTTTGCTCCAGAAGCTTCGGAAGAGGACGTCCCCCTCCTTCCCCAACTGTCTTCCCACCCCATCCTTGCTTGCCAAACCCCAGGGACCGCAAATACAGCTAATTATGTCAGCTTGGCTTGGCGTTGGCTTTCCAGATAGCATCTTTCATTAGCGTTGCCCTTCCGGTGGCCTGCCTGCTGTACCCGCGGGGGCTGGGGGTGATAGTGTTGGTTACCCTGGTTACATAGGAAAGTGACAGAGGAGGAAGTGGGAGGTGTGAATGACATCTAAAATAGGCCCCCAGACCACGTGTCCTCTTTCCCCTATGCCTCTTGTGCTTCCACAGTGCGGCAAAACCCCTCTGGGGATACGGGAGGGATCTGTTGTCAATTTGCTGGTTGTCTCAACCTTGAGTATCTTAAAGGCACTTTGTGGTGTCCAAAGGTGAGTTTTAGAGGGCAGTCACTGTATTTTATTTATTATCCCTGAACCTCTTCCCCCACCAAACACACACACACACACGCATGAACGCACATTTCCCACCCAGCCCTAGCCGTTGAAGGCTCTTAGGCAGCATATGCGGAATTTAACTGCACCATTTATGCACCAGTGGCATGGGCCAAAGGCAGGAGGGTAGTGATTGATCTCCTTAAGAGAACAAATTGTTTGCAGGTTCTTTAACACAGCGCTCACGTTGCATTCTGAGCCCGGGAGTCCCACTAAATAGATTGGGCACAGAGATTTTGAGAAGGGTTTTGTTTACTAAATTCCTTCTCTCCTGGATCTTTCTGACCCAGAAATCAAACTGGGGTCTCTGGCATTGCAGGTGATTCTTTACCAACTGACACAATCTGGGAAGCCCCAAATTCTACACAAAGCAGGGAATTATGTGACCCTTTATGAGATAAAAGCTCTATGCAGCAGAGTGCAGAAACAAGTGCGACATTATTTTCTAGACTTTCTGATGCTACTTCCGAGCGGGTAAGTTTTGCCTTTTGACAGGCACATCTATACCTTGGTCCTAATCCCAGTCCCAAAGTAGCCAGGGGGGCAGCTGAGCAGAGAAAGCACGGAGAGGCTTGGATGTGCCACAGCCCCTCGATCATCCATAAATCCTGGCCAGTGGGAGAGTGGATATTTCATTTTTTGCTCTTCCAAAAATATTTTTTTATTCTTAGTGTGATCAAAGCCACAAGGAGAAGCCAGTTGCCACCCTCCTGCTCTTTGTCCAGGAACTATGAAACCACCAGTATCCAACATCATCCAGCTTCTTGCTTATTAGGTTTTGGGGCAGGGGGAACAGATCACAAATCTAGACCAGCCAGGGGTGAGGACCAGTTGTCATCTGAGTTAGTCATTTCAACAGGAATTGTAAAATAAATCCTTTATTTACCAGGCAATAATTTTAATAGCGTTGAGAAAAAGATCTGGAATTATGACTGAGACGCCCCCAAACCCACAAAGTGTGAGAGCCAGTAGTGGCCTGTATGAAATACATAGCCTTAAAGGCAGACTGGCTTCTGCAGAGAAGTGAAAAAAAAATATTCCTTTTTCATTTCTAGCCCAGAAAATTTGGCCAGCATCCCAGCTGGCTGCACTACATCGAAGTCAGTTCAGATATAGATTTTCCCCTTTCTTTGTTTGTGAGAGTTACTTGCAAAAAAATCAGCCAACGAACCAGGCAGCCAGATGAGTTTCCCTTTCTTTATTCGATTAGAGAAAGTGTTCCACGTCGCAGATTCTATGTAGTAATTAATTCATGTGCCAGATGCCAAAGAGAAACTTGAATTGCTGGTCTGATAATATCAACTGTGCCCAGAAGGGCCAAACAGAAGGTCCTACTGAGGCCTCAGTGATGACAAGTTCTCCAGCAGGTCAGCAGTAAAGCCTCAGCCTAGTGGCCAGGCTCAGCTCAGTTCAGTTGCTCAGTCGTGTCCGACTCTTTGCAACCCCGCGGACTGCAGCACGCCAGGCCTCCCTGTCCATCACCAACTCCCTGAGCTTGCTCAAACTCATGTCCATTGAGTTGGTGATGCCATCCAACCATCTCATCCTGTCCTCCCCTTCTTCTCCTGCCTTCAATCTTTCCCAGCATCAGGGTCTTTTCAAATGAGTCAGCTCTTCGCATCAGGTGGCCAGTATTGGAGTTTCAGCTTCAACATCAGTCTTTCCAATGAACACCCAGGACTGATTGCCTTTAGGATGGACTGGTTGGATCTCCTTGCAGTCCAAGGGACTCTCAAGAGTCTTCTCCAACATCACAATTCAAAAGCATCAGTTCCTCGGTGCTCAGCTTTCTTACAGTCCAACTCTTACATCCATACATGACCACTGGAAAAACCATAGCCTTGACTTTTGTTGACAAAGTAACATCTCTGCTATTTAATATGCTGTCTAGGTTGGTCATAACTTTCCTTCAAGGAGTAAGCATCTTTTAAATTCATGGCTGCAGTTACCATCTGCAGTGATTTTGGAATTCCAAAATAAAGTCAGCCACTGTTTCCCCATCTATTTCCCATGAAGTGATGGGACCGGATGCCATGATCTTAGTTTTCTGAATGTTGAGCTTTAAGCCAACTTTTTCTCTCTCCGCTTTCACTTTCATCAAGAGGCCCTTTAGTTCTTCTTCACTTTCTGCCATAAGGATGGTGTCATCTGCATATCTGAGGTTATTGATATTTCTCCCGGCAATCTTGATTCCAGCTTGTGCTTCTTCCAGCCCAGCGTTTCTCATGATGTACTCTGCATAGAAGTTAAATAAGCAAGGTGACAATATACAGCCTTGACGTACTCCTTTTCCTATTTGGAGCCAGTCTGTTGTTCCATGTCCAGTTCTAACTGTTGCTTCCTGACCTGCATATAGGTTTCTCAAGAGGCAGGTCAGGTGGTCTGGTATTCCCATCTCTCTCAGAATTTTCCACAGTTTATTGTGATCCACACAGTCAAAAGCATTGGCATAGTCAATAAAGCAGAAATAGATGTTTTTCTGGAACTCTCTTGCTTTTTCCATGATCCAGCGGATGTTGGCAATTTGATCTCTGGTTCCTCTGCCTTTTCTAAAACCATCTTGAACATCTGGAAGTTCACGGTTCACATACTACTGAAGTCTGGCTTGGAGAATTTTGAGCATTACTTTACTAGCATGTGAGATGAGTGCAATTGTTCGGTAGTTTGAGCATTCTTTGGCATTGCCTTTCTTTGGGATTGGGATGAAAACTGACCTTTTCCAGTCCTGTGGCCACTGCTGAGTTTTCCAAATTTGCTGGCGTATTGAGTGCATCACTTTCACAGCATCATCTTTCAGGATTTGAAGTAGCTCAACTGGAATTCCATCAGCTCCACTAGCTTTGTTCGTAGTGATGCTTTCTAAGGCCCACTTGACTTCACATTCCAGGGTGTCTGGCTCTAGGTGAGTGATCACACCATTCTGATTATCTGGTCATGGAGATCTTTTTTGTACAGTTCTTTTGTGTATTCTTGCCACCTCTTCTTAATATCTTCTGCTTCTGTTAGGTCCAGACCATTTCTGTCCTTTATGGAGCCCATCTTTGCATGAAATGTTCCCTTGGTACATTTCATGTACCAAAGGCCAGACTGGACCTTCCTATTTGTAAAACTGATAATGTTCAGTGAATGTTGTTCAGGTGCTGGACACGGGTCTGAGTTGATAGTCACTATCTCATTTAATCTTAAAACAGGTTTTGGAGGGGTCATCTTCATTTATGTCCCAGTTAAATCTCTAAAGCTCAGAGAAGAGAGAGAGAGAGAAACTTATCTGAAGTGACAGAGCTGGGGAATGAGGAAGCCAACATTTGAATCTAGGTTTCCTTGGACCCTTGGACTTAGCCTATAACATACTGATTATTTCAGGAGTGAAGTGTTGGAAGCATTGAGGCTCCTATCATCTTCATCTGGCTGAGACTTAATACCTGATCTATCTTCTTGTAGGATTTGGGGGTCAAGAATCCAAGCTGCCTGGCCCAACCCAAGGCAACGGCAGGGGCCCAGGTTCCACAAAGTCAGACCTGCTGAGCTGAAATGCCCTGATTGTGAATGTCCCTCTTGCACTAGCATTTCGGGGCTGAGTCTAAGCTCCCTCCCTGCCCCCTGCCTTGTTTTAATGATAAGGAAGGAAGTGTTGTTACTTTTATTCTAGGCAGCTATGAAAGGAGCAGGCAGCTTAGGTTGAATGGGGAAGAAGCCACACAAACAGCGGCTGGTCACACGAGACGGGTGGTCTGCACGAGGACCCGGGAGGGCTGGAGCCACAGGGGTGCCACACCTCAAAGGCCACTCCCTGTAGGCCGTGCAGAAGACTGACTACCCTGAGAGTGGCTGCGGTCGCTGTGACGTGCTTAGACTGGCCTGCAGAACGGTCACTGTCAAAGGAGAATTCTCACTTCTGATTACCTAGAAACCAGTCTTTCCCACGTCCTGTTGCTCCCAGCAGGGCAGGCGGGACATGAGTGTCTTGGGTAGGCTAATAGCTTGTGCTCCCTTAAGGGCAGGTAGTTCAGTGTCTGTTCACCCTTTTCTTTCAGCGAGCAGCAAACTCTAGGGGAGGCAGAAGACGACTCCTGGGGGTGGAGCTCAGTCTGTGTACCGAGCAACTGGCTTGGGCCTCACATTTGCAAAGCCTGTTCAACAAAGCCGAAGTCAGGCAGAACAAGCTCACCTTCTTAGGAGCTGATCACAGTCAACTCAGTTACCAGAATCTGCTTCTCTTCATCTGCAGGTTTAGATGGTTCATTGTGGGAACTTCCCTGGGAGTCCAGCGGTTAAGATTTTGTGCTACTGACACAGAGGGTGTGGGTTCGGTCCCTGGTTGGGGAAATAAGATCCTGCATGCCATGCGACTTGGCCCAGAAAGGTTCACTGTGCTGGGGTTTTCTAAAAAATTAAACTGCAGTTGATTTACAATATTGTGTTAATTTTAGGTGTACAGCAAAGTGATTCAGAAATATATAAATATACATATTTATACATACACACTCCTTTTCAGATTATTTTCCATCATAGGTTATTACAAGATATTAAATATAAGGCCCTGTGCCATACACTAAATCCTTGCTATTTATCTGTTTTACAGGTGGCGGTGTGTGTCCGTTAATCCCATACTCCCAATTTACCTATCCCCTTGGTGGGGCTTCCCAGGGGGCTCAAGTGGTAAAGAATCTGCCTGCCAGTGCAAGAGACTCAAGAGAGGTGGGCTCAATTTCTGGGTCAGGAAGATCCCCGAAGTAGGAAATGGCACCCCACTCCAGTGTTCTTGCTTGAAAAACTCCACGGGCAGAGGCACATGGCGGGCTACAGTCCACAAAGAGGCGGACACAGCCGAGCATACACCCCTCCCCTTTGGTAACCATAGGTTTTCTTCTCCTTCTTCTTCTGTGAGCCTGTTTACACTTTATGAATAACTTTATTTGTATTGTTTTAAAATTCCAGATATAAGTGATATTGTAAGAAAATACTGTGGACACTGCATGCCAACAAAATGGACAGCCCAGAAGGAAAGGACACGCTTTCAGGACATACAGCCTGCCAAAACTGAGTGAAGAAAAAACAGATGATTTGAACAGACAGATCACTAAAAATGAAATAGAATCTGTAATAAAAAAACTCTCTGCAAAACAGTTCCAGGACTGGATGACTACATGGGAATTCTACCAAACAGAATAACTTACACTGATTCTTCTCAAACTCTCCCAAAGACTGAAGAGGAGGGAGTGCTCCCAAAGTCATTCTAGGAAGTCACCATCACCCTGATGGCAAAACCAGATGCAGACACTACCAAAAAAGAAAATTACAGGCCAACATCTTTGATTAATATAGACGCAAAAATTCTCAGCAAGATAGTAGCAAACTGAATCAAAAAAAATCACACACTATGATCAAGTTGGAGTCAGTCCAGAGTCACCAAGGATGCTTGAACACACACAAATCAATCAATGTGATACATCACAACAGAATACAAAAGCTGTATGAGCATCTCAACAGATACAGAAAAAACATCTGATAACCTTTCAGCATAAAAGCTCTTACCAAAGTGGCTTTAGAGAGGACATATGTCAATATAACAAAAGCTATTTATGACAAAGCCACAGCGAATATAATACTCGATGGTGAAAAGCTGAAAGCATTTCTGCTACAATTGGGAGCCAGACAAGGATGCCCACTCTCACCACTTCTATTCAACAAAGCATTGGAAATCCTGGCCACAGCCATCGGACAAGAGAGAGATTCACATTGAAAGGGGTGAGGTGAAATTGTGATTATATGCAGATGATATGCTATATCAGTTCAGTTCAGGTGTTCAGTCGTGTCCGACTCTTTGCGACCCCATGAATTGCAGCACGCCAGGCCTCCCTGTCCATCACCAATGCCCAGAGTTCACTCAGACTTGTGTACATCAAGTCGGTGATGCCATCCAGCCATCTCATCCTCTGTCGTCCCCTTCTCCTCCTGCCCCCAATCCTTCCCAGCATCAGGGTCTTTTCCAATGATCAACTCTTTGCATGAGGTGGCCAAAGTACTGGAGTTTCCGCTTTAGCATCATTCCTTCCAAAGAAATCCCAGGGCTGATCTCCTTCAGAATGGACTGGTTGGATCTCCTTGCAGTCCAAGGGACCCTCAAGAGTCTTCTCCAACACCACAGTTCAAAAGCATCAATTCTTCTGTGCTCAGCCTTCTTCACAGTCCAACTCTCACAAGACTCCACTCAAAAATGAGTAGAATTAATAAATGAATTCAGAAAGGTAGCAAGATATAAGGTTAATGCACAGAAATCTGTTGTGCTCCTTTGCACTCAGAATAACTATCAGAAAGAGAAAGTAAAAACTGTACTGGCTTTAAAACGTGTTTGAATTCTGCTTCTGGCCATAATAGAGAAATAAGAATGAAGTTACCCTCCCATCTTAAACAACTAGAAAATCAGACAAAACACATGAAGCTATGGTTTTCCAGGTACAGGAAAAAGGCAGTGTGGACTGCCACTGGAGGGAAGGGAAATTAGTGAGGTGAGTCTTATAGTATCTGAAATGAAAAATAATACTGGATGAGATTAAAAGCAGATTAGAGCCTACAGATGAGGCTTCCCAAGTGGTGCTAGTAGTAAAGAGCCTGCCTGCCAATGCAGGAGATACAAGATACCTGGGCTTGATCCCTGGGTCAGGAAGCCCCCTGGAGGAGGGCATGGCAGCCCACTCCAGTGTTCTTGCCTGGAGAATCCCATGGACAGAGGAGCCTGGCGGGCTACAGTCCACGGGGCTGCAAAGAGTTGGACACGACTGACAAGACTTAGCGTGCATGCCTGTAAAGCCTACAGAAGAAAAGATCAAAGGATTTGAAAACACCAGTTGAAGCTGTCAATAACAAAATACACACCCAGAAAAAATACTAGGAAAAAAAACCCATTGACCTTTGGGACAATATCAAATGACCCAACATCTGAGACCCAGAAGGAGGGGATGAGGATAAAAAAAATTTAAAGAAACAACAGCCAAAGTGCTCTCAAAGTTGGTGAAAATATAAACCCACAGTTTCAAGAAACTCAATAGCTTTCCCTGAAGGAAAGCACGTTTCCCTAAGGACTAAACATCTTTTAAACATCTTTTCATGTGCCTATTGGTTATTTATATATTTCCTTTGGAGAAAGGTTTAATTGGAAATCTTTGCCCATTCTTAAATTAGGTTATTTCACTTTTTATTGTTGAGATGTAAGAGTTCTTTATATATTCAGGCTACTAGACCCCTTTCAGATATATGATTCAGCCCCATTCTGTACTATCTTGATAGTGTCTGTATCAGTCAGAGTTATCCAGAGAAGCAGAAGCAATAAAAGCAACAAAAAAGAGATTTATTTTGAGAAACTGGCAAATGAAATCGTGGGACCTGACAAGCCTGAAATTCATAGGGCAGCACTTCAGGCTGGAAACTCAGACAGGATAGATAATGTATTCTTGAGGCAGAATTTCTATTTCCCCAGCAACCTCAGGTTTTGTTCTATGGCCTTCAACTAATTGGATGAGGCTTACCCACATTGTGGAGGGTACTCTCCTTTAACTAAAGTTAACTGGTTATGGATGTTCAATACATCTACAGAATGCCTTCACAGCAACATCCAGACTGGTGCTTGCTTAAATAACTACAATTTGGGGGCACAAAATTAGCCATCCCTGTGCCACTTGAGACACAAAAGTCTTAAATTCTGATGAAGTCTGATGTGTCTATTTTTTTTAATGCTTCCATTTTAGGGGTCATGTATAAGAAACTCTTGCTTAATGCAAAGTCACAAAGACTCACACCTGCATTTTCCTGACACTTTGGTAGTTTTGCGTTTCACACCTGCGTCTTTGAGCCGTTTCGAGTCCGTTTCTGGGTGTGGTGTGAGGCAGGGCTTATGTTCATGCTTTTGTCTTTTTTCTAAAGGCGCTCAGTTCGGTTTCCTCCGTTATCTTTCTATTCCAGTGCTTTCTCAGGCCCCTTAGAGAGTTGAGGCCCTTGTCTAACCAGTTTCCCCCTTAATCCAGCTGCAGATCCCAAACTGGGGAAATGTGGAGTTCCGGATCTTCTTTCCCTGAATCCCCCTCAGATAGTCCTGCTTAGGCCTTGAAAGGCAATAGGAAGAGCTGGAACAAATGAACCTTGCTATTTTAGACAGAGAGCACACATTTTGTAATTGTTCACCCCAAAGTGCCTGGATATTCTGGGGCTTGTAGCTTGGCAGGAGAGCGCAAGTTTCCACAGACTGTGGCCTGAAGGGAAAGTATAGCCCTCTACCTGTTTTCATAAACATGGTTTTATAGGATCACAACCACACCCGTTCATTTACAAAATCTCTTCCATGGCTTGAGGGCTAGAAGGTTAGAGTTAAGTAATTATGATAGAGACTCTACGGTCTTCAAAGTCTGAAATATTCATGATCTAGGCAGGCTCTGTAGAGAAAACTTTGTTGATCCTTGTCACACAGCCTCAGTGTGTCCGGAATGGAAGTCTTGGTTTCCTTTAAAGTAAGAGAAAATGGGTGTGTGGCAGAGGCTGCTGCTGCCCCACAAAGACCTCTTCTCTTTGCTGATGAGGTCGCTCATCCAGGCCAGTCTGCGAGTGGATCGGGCCGCGCCTGCCTCTCCTCCGGTGCGGCTCCTTCGCTTTTCTCCCGCTGCCTCTCCTGCAGCCTTGCTGGCTTCCTTTGGGAGCATTTCCTCAGGAGCTCACGCACATGTGCTTTCTGCCTTGGGCGCTGTTTGTAGAGAATCCAACCTCAGACAGGCTGCACCGCCCAAAGTCGAGTTCCAGTTCGTGCCTTCCTTCTTTCTATCTGTCCTCCTGAGAAACAGAGTTCAAATGCCATCGGGTTGAGCCGAGCAAGGTAGACATTTGCAATGAGGATCAAGGGGCTTGTGGTCTGGCCGCTGGTGGGAGGTGCTTGGGCTGGAGCAGAGGAGAGGGTGTTTGTGTGGGAGAGGATGGGGGAAGGGGGCTTGGTGGGGAACAGTGGCCTGGCAGGATGCAGAGGACGACTGCTTGCGTGCAGTAGTGGCAATGGGAGATTTTTACGCGGGGAGGATTGACCAGTCACTAACCACATTGAGCATAATGGGAACCAGGTTTCTCATCGTCTCATATTTGTAACAGGGGTTATAAATATGGAAAAGGAGAAAAACTAGAATAAATTCTGGGTTATTGGATTGGATTTGGAGGTATCAGTGTGAACTCATATTTTTCATAGGTAGAGGGAGATGAAAAATAGATACAGAAGTAATTGAATGTGGTCACTGAGACGGTCTGGAAGCACCAACACCCCAAAGCAATAAACAACTTTAACACTCAGATCTTTGTTTGCAAATATTTTCCTCCACTAAAAGGAATAAGGAGTCCTTGAAGAAATGGCTGATTCCAAGCTGGAGCAGAGCATGTACAGGATGAGCTAGCGTATATTTTGTGCTGGGAAGTCGGGGACTGCTCCAAGAAGGATGAGAACGTGTCAAAAAGGACACAGAAGCTAGCTCGAAGGGGCTCCCATTGTCCAGATTTGGGACAATCTGAGCATCAAAACAGGTGCTGTTAGTAACAGATTACAATCCGCTGAATTAACAGGAATCCATGAGTCTCCACTGATGTAAATAAGTGAATGACTAAACAAGTGGGGGGAGGAGAAAGGCCTTACAGTAGAAAGCCAGCTAATAAACGTAGAAGGAATGATGAGATTAGAAAATCACCATTTGGCAACTGTCATAGTAACAACTAATTCTGCCAAGAAATATCAATGAATGTAAAATCTAGTGGGTGAAAGTCTGATGATGAAAAGGACATTTACATAGGCTCAAAGAGCCTCACCACAGCATATCTATTAATTATAAAGGGAAAAAGAGTAAGTTTACATGGAGAAACTTGGCAGCCACCACCTTAATCAAGTGATGAAATCACCAGAAATGAAACAAATCAAAACTGTGTACCGTTGATAGGATGCAATGAGAAAAACATCACAGCACTCCTGCCACATTCCTGCCAAAATGCATAACTTTAATTACCGGGAAACGTCAGACAGGCCCCACATGAGGGGCGTTCTATGAAGTAACTGACTTGAAACTGTAGAAGGGTCAAGAGAGCGCCGGTGACGTGGGACCCTTGTTAGATCTCTCTGCCATGGAGGACATCATTAAGCCTACTGGGCTCTGTGGGCGGATGGCTGGAATGTATCTGTATTAATTTCCTGATTTGGGGAGTGGTACTGCAGTTAGGCTGAGCTTCCCAGATAGCTCATTTGGTAAAGAATTTGCCTGCAATGCAGGAGGCCTGGTTCGATTCCTGGGTTGGGAAGATCCCCTGGAGAAAGGAAAGGCTCCCCACTCCAGTATTTAGGTCTGGAGAATTCCGTGGACTGTACAGTCCATGGGGTCGCAAAGAGTCAGACACGACCAAGTGACTTTCACTTTCATTGTGGTTCGGCAGGAGAAGGTCTTTCTTTGCAGGGAATAAATACTAAAGAATTTGGGAGAGGTGAAGCATCCTGTCACCAAGCTATTCTAGAATAAAAGTTCAAGGGGGAAAAAAGCATTTCATACTATTCTTGCAAGTCTTCTGTAAATCTGAAATTTCTTTGAAAGAAAAAGAGAAAATAGGATTCTATGGCTCACCCTCACCCTAACCCCCTAAAACAAATTCCACTGCATCTGGTAGTTGAAAACCGCCGAGAGGGCCCCCGCCTGCTCTCTGCAGGACCGCGGCTCCTCTGCGCAGAGCCCTTCCGCGGCAGCCTCTCCCCTATGTGTTGGCCTGACTGCCGGCTGCCCGCCCTTGGCCGCCTGAGGCTCTGTCTGTGAGCCAGTGCAGCGCTGTCCGTCTGCAGTTGGAAGTCAGGGAATCACGGTTCCTCGCCTTCTCCCCTGAAAGTGAAAGTCACTCAGTCCTGTTTGACTCTTTGCGACCCCTTGGACTGTCGTCCACCAGGCTCCTCTGTCCATGGGATTCTCCAGGCAAGAATCCTGGAGTGGGTGGCCATTCTCTTCTCCAGGGGATCTTCTCGACCCAGGAATTGAACCCAAGTCTCCTGCACTGTAGGCAGATTCTTTACCATCTGAGACACCAGGTTCTTCCCTGAAAGCAACCCCCAAAAGTGACTGATAAGAGCTGGTGGATAAATACCCCAGTCTCCTCTCCTTTCAGGTGGGACAGTACTGAGGTGTGCCCTGAATGGCTCTCTGAATTTTCCAACAGGATTGAACCTTGGGCAACCCCTTTACTGATTTTCTTCCTTTCCTTGGCTCACCCCCCACCCATGTTTCCAGGAATTACTTCTTTAATGAACTCATTTGTGCTAAAACCCTTTCCTCTGAAAAGACTTCTCAGAAACACAAAGACCCTTTCTATCACAGCACCCTGTTTTACTGACTTCATAGCAGTTCTTACCATCTGAAATCATCCTGTTCATTTAGCTATTTATTTGCAATGCTTAAGACAATGTTCATTGGAAGGACTGATGCTGAAACTAAAGCTCCAATACTTTGGCCACCTGATGCAAAAAGCCGACTCTCTGGAAAAGACCCGGATGCTAGGGAAGGTTGAAGGCAAAAGGAGAAGGGGCGGCAGAGGATGAGATGGTTAGATAGCATCACCAGCTCCATGAGCATGAATTTGAGCAAACTTTGGGAGATAGTGGGGCTTCCCTGGTGGCTCAGATAGTAAAGAATCCACCTGTGATGCTGGAGACGGAGGTTCGATCCCTGGGTTGGGAAGATCCCCCAGAGGAGGGCATGGCAACCTACTCCAGTATTCTTGCCTGGAGAATCTCTGTGGACAAAGGAGCGCGGCAGGCTACAGTTCACGGAGTCACAGAGTCGGACGGGATGGAGTGGCTAAACACACACATGGGAGACAGTGGAGGACAGAGGAGCCCGGCGCGCCGCAGTCCGTGGGGTTGCAGAGTCAGACACAGCCTAGCGGCTGAAAACAGTAACACACAGGACAGTGTCGTGCATGTGTGCCCAGCAAACATTCGTGGAACGAATGAAGGAAGAGGGGATGTTCTTCCATCTGGCTTCAAGGTCCCGTGGCTAGGAGAGCTCAGCTGGAGGACTCTCTGGGATGGAGCCCCTGAGCATTACAGACGCGTCTGAGTCCGTTCTTGCTGTGGTTCCCTTGGAACCGAAGGGGAGCAGAACACGCCTCTGAAGCATGCCGCTTTGACGTGCGGTTTTGCACTGGAGGCAGTTGAGAATCACCAGATGCAAGAACAGTTCTCTGCTCTCCCTTTATCTGCCTGAAAATTGGATACAAACTCCCCTTTGGGGAAGATCTCTCCTTCCACCAGTACCAAGGAGAGAGGATCAACTCTCAAAGATGGCTAATGGACACCAAGATAAGTTTCTGTAAACACACCTTATTAACACAGCTCTCATTTCCCATCAGTTTCCCCCACATGTTTCTTAGTCACTTTCCCACAGTTCATTGTCCCTTGAAGACTAAGCCCTCTTTCCTTTGTTAAGAGAACATCAAATGGTCTGAGTCTAACTGCCTCTTTGGGTTTTTGTTCTTTTCTATGAACTCCCATGTACATTCATATATATTAATAAAGATTGTGTGCCTTTTATTCTGTTAATGTTTTTTGTTACTTTAATCTGTCGGTCTTCAGGAACACCCCTAAAAGGACAGAAGAAAAGCATTTCCTCCCTGACAGAATATAATCAAGCAAAGATTTTTTTTTTTTTTAAGAGTTTAAAACCACAAAGGTAATTCATCTACTTCCTTTGACAGAGGAGAAAGGTCTGGTCCCAAGTGGCCCAGCCGGCTGGTAGCAGAGCTCGGATTGAAGGCTGATGCTGTTTCCTTCTTGTAAACACGAAGTCTGCTGAATCGAGAGTCAGCAGGTTGCCTGGTTGTCCCCGTCAGCACCTGAGCCAGGAACCTGTCTGCTCATTTGACCAAATTTGGGGAAAGGCCACATTGAATTTAGCTGCTATTTATGGGCATAAATGCACTCAATAACTCCTCACTATGAATAAGTGATGTGTGTGTGCTAAGTTGCTTCAGTCGTGTCCAGCTCTTTGCGACCCCACGGACTGTAGCCCACCAGGCTCCTCTGTCCATGGGATTCTCCAGGCAAGAATACTGGAGTGGGTTGCCAGGCCCTCCTCCAGGGGATCTTCCCAACCCAGAGATTAACCCAGGTCTCCTACATTGCAGGCGGATTCTTTACCATCTGAGCCACCAGGGAAGCCCTCACCCCATTTTATAGATACCAACATTAAGGCTTGGTGACTGTTACTGAGAATGACCTAGAAATCTGAATAGAGGGGATTGCTTTCAGTGAATTGTGACATTATTCCTTGCAGGAACATGTGGTGATACTAACTAACCGTTGGCAAAGTGCTGCTAAGTATGGGTCCTGCTGGATCCCTCTTCAAAGCAGAAATAAGGCTTATCTGCAATTAGCTCATTCATTGTGTGCAAATAGTACTAATTGCTTGAAAACTGCGTGTTCTCTTAAGTAGGTTAAACATTCCCTTCTGAAATCTTGTTTGTACTATTAATTTGAGCAACAAACCTTTCCTTTACCGAGCAAGGCACGCTGCAGCCAGGCCAGGCAGGGAGAAAGATGACAAGTTCTCACTCGTGAGAACTGGGGTATGGATGTGGACGGCCCTGCGCTTGCCAAGCTCACTATTTCAAGCCTATTGCATGCAGGACCAGCCAAATTCTGCCGTCACCTGAATTATTAAACATTTGATGGGAAATGAAAATGCCTTCTTTTCTAGTACCAGAGAACCTCCAACTTTCTGCCAACCCCGTCTTGCCAATTAGAGGGCCTGCTGGGCTTACCTTTGTGAACAGATAAGACTCAGTTTTAATTAGCACACTAATTGTTTCCACAGAAAGGGATGTGGGGAAAGAACTTGCAACACTTTATTTTCTCAAGTGGGTTTCCAAGGTGCACCCCAGAGGCCCGGCGCTGGTGGCCCACAACACAGCCAACTGTTTTGTTTACTCGGTAGCACAAATCTGGCTCAGCAAGCGTGTGCTAGGCTCCGTGTGAGAGTCAGAGGGTGGTGAAATGATTTCCTCCAGAGTCCAGTATACAAGTTGTCAGCTACAAATCAGCACGTGCCGTGGGTGCTTGCCGTCTACCTCTACATGGATTAAATCACGTGCTGCTGACCTTCAACACCCGCTGAGGGAGCTCAGGTGGAGAGCAGGAATGAGGAGAGCTCTGGGAAAATTGGCAGGACAGGTCTTCAGATGGTTAGGTATTCTCAGGAGCTGATTTTATGAGCCCAGTTCTTGTATCTCCTTATGTCTAGAAAAGCACTAAAATTCCTCATGACTAGTAAAGGGTTTACAAGACTAGTAGAAACTTCTGGAAAAACGTATGTTCTTGATTGCATGTATTTTCCATTCGCCAAAAATCACATATATACCGAGCTTTCTCCCCTGCCTCCTTGGGGCAGTTTCTCTGAGCTATCTGAGGTGCTGTCTCCTGGGTTTTGCCCCAAATAAAACTTAACTTGTAACTCTCATGCTGTGCATTTTTTTAAGTCGACAAGGTCAAGAGGGAAATGTACTAGGCTCTGTGGATTAGGGTTCCTGGTTGTAAGCAAGAGAAACCAGTTCAGGAAAAGTGAAGAGAAAGGACATGCATTGGAAGCATTGAGGGGTAGAGGTGGGCTGGGCTGGGGGCGGAAGGGGGCTGGCCAGAGGAGCAAGCTGGTGGTGTATCGTCATCAGTCAGTTCAGGCGCTCAGTCGGGCCCGATTCTTTCAGACCCCCTGGACTGCAGCACACCAGGCCTCCCTGTCCAAAACCAACTCCTGGAGCTTACTCAAGCTCATGTCCATCGAGTCCAGTGATGCCATCCAACCCTCTCATCCTCTGTCATCCCCTTCTCCTCCCACTTTCAGTCTTTCCCAGCATCAGGATCTTTTCCAGTGAGTCGGTTCTTCCCATCAGGTGGCCATAGGATTGGAGTTTCAGCTTCAGCATCAGTCCTTCCAATAAATATTCAGGACTGATTTTCTTTAGGATGGACTGGTTGGAACCTCTTGCTGTCCAAGGGACTCTCAAGAGTCTTCTCCAACATCACAGTTCAAAAGCATCAATTCTTCGGTGCTCAGCTTTCTTTACGGCCCAACTCTCACATCCATACATGACCACTGGAAAAACCATAGCCTTGACTAGACGGACTGTCATCACATGAACCCATGTCTAGCGACCGTGAATCCCTGTGTAGCTCAGGCCATTGCCTCCATCAGGGAGGAAAAGCCTCATAGGCTCAGTCCCTGAGGGTGTGCAAATTAAACTCACAAATGCTAGATTAGCAAGAAGAAGAAGAAGAAAAAAACCAAATTGATTCATATGTATATTGGAGCTCACAAAACAAATAGTTTGCCCAATTGCTGAAGTTTAGGAAAAAGAGGAGAGAACAGAGGCTTCTATATGAAGAACAAATGAGTTTCTAGGGGAACAAACAGGAGATAAGAAGATTGGTGGCAATGTTTGTATATGCAGCTGCGAGTGATCTTTTCCACGTAATTCCTTCAGAGAAGGGAGTTTATGAGGGTTTCACTCTCAGAATTTTTTGCTTTCAGAGAGATAAAGGAAGCTCTGAGACGTCTTCTTCCTGCATGTGTTCATCTCATATGTCTTTAGTTTAACTTAATCTCCATCCTGGGGCTTCCCTGGTGGCTCAGACAGTAAAGAATCTGCCTACAACGCAGGAGATCTGGGTTTGGTACCTGGCTGGGGATATCCCCTGGAGGAGGGCATGGCAACCCACTCCAGTATTCTTGTCTGGAGAATCCCACGGGCAGAGGAGTCTGGAGGGCTACAGTCCACGGGGTCATGAAGAGCTGGACACGACTGAGCAGCAAACTCTTTCAGTCTCCATATTAACTCTGAGGCGCCAGTGGGTCCCCACACGTCTCACCCGAACGACTGTGATGTCCTCCTAACCGGAATCACAGTTTCTCTCTGGCCGCCACCAAGAGGCTCTCTCTGCAGCACCCAGTGGAACGCATTTAGAATGGAAATCAGATAATGTCACCCTGGCGCCTAAAAACCTCTGTGACCCAGTGCCCAGATGTTGGCTTCTAATACATTCTCTAATAAAAGGAACTAGGGCTCCTTGGAGAAACGGCGGATTCTCCACGCGAGAGGATTGGGCAGGGAAAATATTAGATGTGCGTGAAGCATCTTGTAGTGACAGAAAATAAGGAAATGCTCACGAATCAAATAATGGGGATGCATGGAAGGGACACAGGGTCAGCTGAAAGAGCTCCTAGCAGCCAAAGCTGGACTAACTTGTGTAGAAAGTGAAGATGCCGTGTGAAGCAGTTGTTGTTTAGTCGCTCAGGCGTGTCTGTCTCTTTTGCGACCCCCTGGGCTGCTGCCCACGAGGCTCCTCTGCCCACTGAAGTTTTCAGGTAGGAATACTGCAGCGGATTGCCATTTCCTACTCCAGGGGATCGCCCCGACTCAGGGACTGAGTCTGCATCTCCTGCACTGGCAGGCAGATCCTTTACCCACTGCACCACCTGGGGAGCCCCCAAAGCAACGACATTCCAATTAAAAAATAAATGAAAAAAGAAAAGAAACATAGCTTTAAAATATAACCTGCAATACAAAATAAAAAAGAGCCTCTGAGTCTATACTGACATAGATGATTGAATAAGTAAATAAATGGGGAAGAAGAATGTATGGAAGAATTCCAAATAGATTTTGGAGCCTCCCATCAAGGAGATGTAGCGTAGCTTCCTGTCCTGTGAGTGTGGGCTGCATGCAGTGACTCCTTCTGACGAGCAGAATATGAAGGGAAAGGAAAGGGAGACGTGACAGCAGAGAAGCTGGACAGATGCCCCCTCAGCCAGGCGGCCAAGGACAACACCAGCAGTGATCAACGTGTCTATGCATGAGCCCTTGCTGTGATGTGATGAATGCGGGCTTTACCTCTGTGGTCTTCCTCCCATGGCTGCAACCCCAGGTGAGCAACCCACAGCCCAGGAGAAAAACACCAGACAACCAAACTGAAGGACGGCCTACGGAATCCCTGACCGATTCTCCAGACTGTCAAGGTCAACCCAAACAAGGAAGGTCTGGTCTGGGAAACCGTCACTACTCAGAGGACCCTCGGGAGATGGGCCATCTAAAAGTAACGTAGCATCTTCCGCACCTCCATGTTCGTAGCAGAGCTGTTCGCAATGGCCAGGACACAGAAACAAGCCAAATGCCCATCTGCAGAGGCACATTCTACCACGGGCACACGCGGCCATAAAAAGGAACGAAAGAATGCCATCTGCAGCAATGTGGGTGGGCCTAGAGACTATCGTGCCAACTGAAGTAAGTCAGACAGAGAAAGCCAAACCCCACGTGGGTCACTTACGTGTGCAACCTAGAACATGACACAAATTCATGTGTCTGCAAGACAGAAACGAGCTCAGAGCCAGAGAACAGACTTGTGCTTGCCGAGGAGGAGAGGAGGGCTGGAGAGGGATGGGTGGGGGTTTGGGGTTAGCAGACGCAGACTATTATAGAGAGTGGGTGAGCAGCGAGGTCCTGCTGTATACCACCGGGAGCTACATTCAATACCCTGGGATCAACTATAATGAAAAAGAACATAAAAAAGAATGTGTATGTGTGTATAACCGAACCTCTTAGCGATACAGCAGAAGTTAGCACAGCATGGCAAGTCAACTACTCTTCAACGTGAAAAAAAAAAGATAAAAAAATAATCTTTTATTTTTTAGCATCTTGGGTGGAAGCCTGGAACAGAAAGAAGACATGGAGGAAGAATACAAGAAGCCCGAATAAAGTACAGACTTATGTTAGTGACAATGGATCAGCACTGGTTCCTTAGCTGTGATGAAAGGACCATGTTAATGTGAGATCTTAACAACAGTGGGTATATGGGGAGTCTCTGTACTATCCTTGCAACCTTATGTCTAAAAACTCTCCCAAAATAAAAAGCGTATTGACAAACAAAAATAAAAATTATCTGAAGCTTTCTCATTGGGCTGAAGATAAAATCCAGGCTTCTTTCTCCAGCTGACAGGTGCCGGCGCTCACCGTGGCTGGGCTGCCCCACCTCCCACACCTCCGCAGCCCTGCCGGCCTTCCCTTGGCTTGGACACAGGGCCCTTGCTCTTGGCCGTCCCTCCTCCTTCCCCGGTCCTCACTTGCCTGCCGCCCTCCGGGCTAAGTCCTTCTCATCTCTCACGTCACAGCTTCGCTGCCGCCTCCTCTGAGAAGCCCCCTGGAGTGCAGCGCGCCCCGTCCCTCCGCCACTCTTCGGCTCTCCCCGTTCACCTCCTGTGCTGAGCGTGCGCCGGCCTGCCTCCACTTCATGTAGCTGCTCACCTGTGCACTCCAGGCTTCCCCAGGAGAATGCATCCAACCTGTTCACAACCAGGACCCCAGCAGCTTGCAGGGATGCACGTTTAGTAAGCATCCATGTTTCATTTTTTTACTTTATTTATTTTAATTGGAGGCTAGTTACTTTACAATATCATGGTGGGTTTTGCCGTACACTGACATGAATCAGCCACGGGTGTGTGTGTGTTCCCTATCCTGAACCCCCTCCCACCTCCCTCCCCATCCCATCCCTTAGGGTCGTCCTGGTGCACCAGCCCTGAGCACCCTGTCTCATGCATCAAACCTGGACTGGTGATCTGTTTCACATATGGTAATGTACATGTTTCAGTGCTGTTCTCTCAGATCACCCCACCCTCGCCTTCTCCCACAGAGTCCAAAAGTCTGTTCTTTACATCTGTAACCCTCGCATATAGGGTCATTGTTACCGTCTTTCTAAATTCCATATATAAGTGTTAATATACTGTACTGGTGTTTTTTTCTGACTTACTTCACTCTGTATAATAGGCTCCAGTTTCATCCACCTCATTAGAACTGATTCAAATGTATTCTTTTTAATGGCTGAGTAATACTCCATTGTGTATATGCACCACAGCTTTCTTATCCATTCATCTGCTGATGGACATCTAGGTTGCTTCCATGTCCTGGCTATTATAAACAGTGCTGCGATGAACTTTGGGGTACACGTGCCTCTTTCAGTTCTGGTTTCCTCGGTGTGTATGCCCAGCAGTGGGAATAAGCATCCATCTTAAGGGCACATAATCGCATGATTAGGAGCCACAACGTAACACAATAGTTAATATGTTTTATTCCTTGACTTTCTCCCAGCTATATTTCTGTTACAGCACTCAGAGTAATGAGTGTCGTGTGAGGAAAGAGCAAGTTCATAGGGAACAGAGAGATCGCTTTCCCCTTTGTCTTTCCTCGTGGAAATAGGAAGGGGCCGTAACAGCTTTGATAAATAAGCTATTGATTATTTTGCCCCAGAGTATCCCACTGAGCTAGGCTCTGCGTAGTTTGTGGAACTTTCCAGAATGAATGAAGCCCAGTGTGTTTTTGTGCTTAAGGCACATTTCTAATCATCTGTGCTGATGGAGCAGAGAACTTCCTTATTCTTGTAAGGGATGTTTTCCAAAGTCAAAGATACCTTTTACTTACCAGGGGCAGGGGTGGGGAGTGAGGAACGGGCTTTAGGGTTTAACGAGCACAGAGTTTCGGTTTGGGATGATGAAGAAGTTCAGGGGACGGATGATGGAGATGGGTGCAAACCACGGAGGCATACTTACTGCCTCTGAACGGCACACTTGAAAAAAATGGCTAAATCGGTGAGCTTTAGGTTATGTGTATTTTACCGCAATGAAAAATCCGGTGTTACATCCTTCAAGCTTGAAAGCAGTCACGATATTCTGGTAGCAGAAAAGGTCAGTTATACAGTGAATACAGAGTAAGAGCCTGCTTTTAATTTTGTTAATTATGGGTAATAGGAGACTAGAAATAAAGATGTCAAAAACAGTGAGGGCTTATTTTGGAGTGGGAGTGACTTCTACTGCCTTCTTCAGGCTTCTCTGTATTCTCCCATTCATATATTCTGCAATAACTTTTTTGTTTGCTTTTGAAGAATTAAAAAGAGTGTGTATTGACTTGTTTTTGGCTGCATTGGGCCTTCGTTGCTATGCGTGGGCTTTCTCTAGTTGCGACGAGCAGGGGCTATGCTCTGCTTGGGGAGCACAGGCTTCTCACTGTGGTGGCCTCCCTCGTTTCAGAGCACGGCCTCTGGAGTGACGGCTCAGCAGTTGCGGCTTAGATGCTCTGCGGCACGTGGAAACTTCCCGGACCAGGGGCCAAACCTGTGTCCCCGGCATTGGCAGGTGGATTCTTAACTACTGGACCTCCAGGGAAGTCCGTACCTGTTTGTCAGAACAATAAATGTTTGTGTATCTTTTGTAACCAGATAAACACAGACACACAACACCGAGAAAGTACTTGAAGCCATTGAATCGCACATTTTCAAGCAGTTACGTGTATATTTTACCCCAGTTAAAATGCTTTTAAAAAAGACAGCTTAAAGATATGATGTTCCTGGGTTTTCTTGAGGTTGACATTGCCCTAATTTGCCATCATTCGTCACAAACCCACCCCACTGTATAGTCCAGGGGAGACAGACCAGGCTTGGAAAGTGACATCAGGGGGCTGAAAGATACCAGGCAGGGGTTTAAAGGGGTCTATGTACAATCCAACATTTTGGCTCCTTCAGATAAGACAGAAAGCGTCTGTAAGAGCAGGCATTTTTGTTTTTTTAAAGAGTTCACTCAGAATTCGTTATGATTCAAATTGAGGGCAAGTTAAAGCTAACCCTCTCATTTCCTACAAAGTCAAGACTGCTAAGGGTGATAGTGTAAACATGATTGCAAGAGAAACAGTCACAAGTCTTCAGAACATAAACTGTTCTCAGGAGCGCAGAGCTGCCACATCCCTTTGACACGCATTTCAAATCAGGCCACATCATGTGTGTGCAGTTTCAACCGTCTCGAGTGTGTCCACGCTTTAATTTAGCGCACTATCCAGCAAGTGGTGTGAGAGCGGCTTTTCCTCTTAGATGAGAGATGCCAGAGCTTGTCTGAAATGGGGTGGTGGTTGGTGCCAGGGCTGCGAAGGCCTAAAGAAGGCAAGAGGGAGTGGGTGGGGAACGGAGGCTGTGCCTCCGCTACAGTCCCTGGGGGGCAGGAGGAGCAGGCGGCAACGTCAGTACAGTGGACAGGAGTGACCTCATTAAGGGGTGCTATCTAGGAGCCAGGGTAGAGGCCGAGCCTGCGCTCACGCCTGGAGCTGAGGGAGCCGGGATGTTTATATGCCACCTCCTGCCAGCCAGGACCTCCGGGGCTGGGGGGAGTTGTGCCTCCCCAGGCGGTGCAGCTTGCCCTTCCTGTGGGCAGAGGACAGGAGCTGACAGCAGCAGCAGGACCACTGTGCTCTGGCCTTGGGAGCTGAGAGGCCCCCTCTGCCCTGATATTGCATGCCAACAGGAAGGGTGTTTAAGGGAAGGGCAGAAGGTATGACACAGTCTTCCCGGAGACAGCGGGTCAACCCATCCGGGCAGTGCTGCACAGCCAGCCGCAGGACTTGACGCTGCATTTGAAACCAGGACGCAGCTCAGCTTCCTCTGAGCCGAGCGGTGTGGCTGCTCCGTGCTGCTGCCAAGGGTGGAGGCAGACGAGACATTCTCGCTGCCCGTGGGGAGCTCACTGGGACCAGTGGACCTGCAGACTGAGGCTGAAGTGTTGGAGGGTTAAGCGTGTGGCATGAGGTGCCCTGATTGATGTGTGGGGAACAACCTGGCCAGGGATGATGCGATCACACGTTTAAGCTGAGAAATGGACTGTTTCCTGCCCCCATGAGTAAACTAGGGTGTCACCGTCACCAGCAGTGCAGCCACCGCGGATGCTGAGCTGGTGAGCCCTGGGGAAACTCAGGAAGGAAAGAATAGCTGCCACCCAGCAGCCATCAGACTGCAGCCACGCTCCACGGTGAGCCCTGAGGACACTCAGGACGTGAACACAGGATCCTGGCTGCAGATATCTCGGGTGTGTATCAGAGGAATGATTTCAGTGAGCCAGAATCTTGCATCATCTCATGAATAGTTCAGCTCAGTCGCTCAGTCGTGTCCAACTCTCTGCAACCCCGTGGACTGCAGCACGCTAGGCCTCCCTGTCCATCACCAACTCCCAGAGCCTACTCAGACTCATGCCATCCAACCATCTCATCCTCTGTCGTCCCTTTCTCCTCCCACCTTCAATCTTTCGCAGCATCAGGGTCTTTTCCAATGAGTCAGTTCTTCCCATCAGGTGGCCAAAGGATTGGAGTTTCAGCTTCAGCATCATTCCTTCCAAAGAATATTCAGGACTGATCTCCTTTAGGATGGACTGGTTGGATCTCCTTGCAGTCCAAGGGACTCTCAAGAGTCTTCTCCAACACCACAGTTCACAAGCATCAATTCTTCGGCCTCAGCTTTCTTTGTAGTCCAACTCTCATCCACGCATGACCACTGGAAAAGCCATAGCCTTGACTAGACGGACCTTTGTTGGCAAAGCGCTAATTTTAACTTGAGATATCTGGCTTCTTTAACAACATTCTTTTGTTGTCCCCAACTACCTGCCCTTTGTGGCAAAACTCCTATACATATTCTAGCTCCTCTCCCCACCTCCTTGGAGCAGCTTCTCAGAGCCATCTGAAATGCTGTCTCCCACACTAAAGTCCTCGTTTTGTCCAATAAGACTTAACTGGCAACTCTTATATTGCACAGTTTTTTAAAGTATACATGGGAAAGTTAGGTCATTCTCTTGACCTTTAGCCTCCTTTGCTATAAAATAGTGATGATAGTGTGGGTCTCACAGCAGTGCTGTGTCGCTTGCACAGCCCTGAGTTCCAAACCACTCGAGTAAGTAGTGGCTTAAATCCACAGCCTGCTGTTTCGTTCACGCATCAGTGAATCAGCCCTGTTGTCTAAAAGAAAAACGAAAAACCTGGAAGTTGAGGCTAAGCTGTGCTGTGCTCAGCTGTGTCTGATTCTTCCCACCCCAAGGACTGCATTCTGCTAGACTCCTCTGTCCGTGGAATTTTCCAGGCAAGAAAACTAGAGTGGGCTGCCGTTTCCACTCCAGGGGATCCTTCCAACCCAGGGATCGAACCGCATCTCCAGTGCCTCTTGCCCTGGCTGGTGGCTTCTTTACCACGGAGCCACCTGAGAAGCCTGTTATGCTTCATTTAACGGACAAACTGAGGACTCAAGCCCAGGACACAGCATCTCAGATGACTCTGAGGGACTGCTCCCAAGAGGTAAGGGAGGGGGTTCAGGAAGTATAGCAGGTTTTGCAACAGAAACCAGGTGGTCACAACATCAAAAGGTCACTGTTAATTAGGGAACATCAGGTACCTCAAGTTACTGCATCTGGTGCTTTGGAGTCGGGCTCCCTGTCACCCCTGTGATACGTGCCTCCGCCGTCCGGGGCCACTCTCCTGCGTGTCTGCCCTGCGCCTCCTCTATGCGCACTGCTGTGGGTGGCTGCAGGGCTGACTGCCGCGTGCGGGAGCATCCTGCCTCCGCCGGTGCTCCCTCAGGGCTCACTGTCCAGAGGGCTACAATGTGATGGCTTGAGGGAGGCAACGTCCTTTGTTTACTGACGTGGCCGGCAATACTTTTCATTCACAGCACTCTGGGCTGGGTTCAGCCAGGTGGTCTGCTGGTCTTGGCTGGGCTTGCTTGCTGGGGTGTCTGTGGTCAGTGGCTCTTGTGTTTGGCCGACTGTGGACTGGGGGAACTGACAAGCAGACCACGTATCTCCCACGTGTCCAGGAGGCTAGCCCAGGCTTGTGCCCACAGTGGAAACCTCAGGGTTTTTAAGAACAAGAGAGTAAACCCAGCATCCAAGCTATTAAAAGCAAGTATCAGGGATTCCCTGGCAGTCCAGTGGTTAAGACTTAGCGTTTTCATTGCAGTGGCCCAGGTTCAACCCCTAGTCAGGGAACTAAAATTCCAGAAGCTGTATGGTGCAGCTAAAACATAGGAGAATATTGTATTAAGTGGAAAAAAGTAAGTGCAGAAGAATACATACATATTAATTAAAAAAGGAAGTCTCATGGCCAGATCAAGGGTAGAGAAATTGATGGAGAGGGGAGAATTTGGCCCGTTTTGCCATCTTGTAGGTTGTTTTGAGCATGAAATGAAATCATATAAGCACAGTGCCTGCCTGTGTGTGTGCCAAGTCACTTCAGTCGTGCCCAACTCTACGTGACCCTGTGACTGTAGCCCACCAGGCTCCTCTGTCCGTAGGATTCTCCAGGCAAGAATGCTGGGGTTGGTTGCCATGCCCTCCTCCAGGGGCTCTTCACGAACTAGGTCACGAATCCACAGCTCTTGTGTCCCCTGCATCAGCAGGTGGGTTCTTTACCCCTAGCGCCATTAGTACTCAATAAATGTATTGACAACGATTGATTTCTCTCCTCCAACTTTTTAATAACAAAGGCAGATTTTAGAATAGGTCTCAAACATAACTTTCAATTTTGTGAAATGTCCTGCCTCCATTTCCTTCCCTGTATTATAGGATAATCACTTCCAGGCAGAGATGTTCCAAGAAGAGTTTGACGAGGAAATGACGGTTAAGGGTTTGCGCAGAGCCCGGAGTGGGGGAATATGGCTGTCATCATTATCGGTACAAGCTCCGTGTCTCCACGGCCTCCCTGCACACACAGAAAAAGGCGACCAAGACTCGATCACTTTTTCATTTTTGTTTTATTTTGACCCACATCCCACTTGTCAAAAAACCTGAGCCTGCCTGGGAGCTGTTTGTAGAGGCTCTGCCTGCGGCCGGTCCTCTCTTCTGGTTCCCCAGCTGCCTGTCCCCTCATCTCCTACCCCTGGGGGCACCGCCTCCCTTTGCCTTTCAGCACGCTTTGTCCACCCAGCCTCCTGTCTGCCTGGGGGGCTCCTCCTGGCTGGAGCCACAGCCTCAGGGGACTCCGAGGGCGACCCTGGGGCCACAAGTGGCTTCCAGGAAGGATGACAAAGATGGGAAGTGCTGAGCACCTGACTGGCTCTGATTATCTGCAGGCGACACAGTGTATGGGCCTCCCAGGCATTCTGAGGGGCTCCTGCCCTCCCATCTGCACCATCCTGAACCTTCTCAAGGTTTCCAGGGGCTCCAAGCAGCCTCTGAAGCTCTTCACTGCTGTGGGATGCCCTGGGGAAATGCCTAATGCTTTGAGTCTGGGAAACTCAGGTCAGCCAGTCACTCACCCTGTTAAAGGACTGCAGAGGTTCATCTCAAAGCCTGGATGGTCTATGCATAGCCTCCTTCCCCAGTCCCTAGACCTTGTCAAACAAGATGGGGCGTCTGGAGCTTAAATGTCAGACGACCTCCTTCCACGGGACCAGGCCACTGAGAAACGGCAGTGGGAGTACGAGGGATCCCTCCCCTGAGCTGGCTCACAGCAGCCTCCCTGCAGAAGGCGATGCTGCTTCTGGGACCGGCCGGGGAGCGGCCCCTGGACCAGTCCTTACAGCTCCGCTGGAGCCGGCAGTGGCAAACCCTTTTGACAGATGCAGCTGTGGAGGATCAGAGAGCTTAAGACGGTCTCTTCTGAGTTCCAGCTGCAAGGACAGAGCACCGTCGGCCGGTGGGGGATGGACAGGGAGGAGGGGCAGGAGACAGCGGACACCACGTCCTTGGAGGGGAAGAACGCCGCGCGGAGTGGGCAGGCCAGGGTCAAGGATGCTTTCAGGACACTGGGGTCTTTAGCAGGCGTGCTTGTGCTCACTGAGCCTCACTCTTCTCGCCCGCGAACTGGGCTTGTGAGGGGAGGCGTAGAAAGCGAGCGCTCGGTGCCTGGCGTGCAGGGCGGGAGCCCTTGTCTTGCATTCTAGCTCCAGGAATCCCCCAGGGCAGCAGGGCCTCCGGCTTCGCCCTTCCCACTGGCCATTCTCAAGGGCGGCTCTGTGCCCTGCGGTAGGAGCGGAGCCCAGGCCCCAGGCAGGCAACTGCTGCGGTTGCTATGGTTGTTTCAGCAGCCTGGTTCTTCCAGACAGAACTGCTTCTCTGGTAAATATTGATGGAGGCCTCAGACAGAGAGGAACGCGAAAACAAAGGGCGCTTTATTTATGACAGAAAAAGAAACCAACAGGAAAAAAAAAATCTACAGGCCTGACGGAGAGGGGAATGTTTAAATAAACCGTGGCAGGTCCACTGGATGGAATATTGTGCAACTATTGAAATGATGTTTACCGAGGGTTTGTAATAACACAGGAAAATGCTTATTCTATAAAGCTAAGTCAAAAAAAAAGGAAGCAACTGAATTGTATATTCAGCATAATCACACCGAGGCAAAAATCAAGCCAAAGAAAAATCACATGCAGGAAAACAGACTGGAGGGACCCACACCACAGCGGGGGTTTGTCTTTGGGTAGAAAACTGGGGAGATTTCTTAATACCTTTCTCTATTTTCCAATTTTTTTCTATAATGGCATGGTTGGCCTAATGCGCAAAACAACTCAAACTTAAGGTTTCTGTTTTTGTTTTCCTAAAGAAGAAAGAACTCTATGAGGAAAGAAGGACAGACGAGCCATGGAGAAGCCAAGCAACCCACAGGCCACTGTGAGGCCGAGGGCGAGAGGACAACGGACACGGCTATTAAAGAGACCAGTGGAGGCCCTGGACTCTGCCAGCACGTATTCAGATGGGGCATCTGTGCGTTATTCTGGCCCTCCCCCCTAAATGTGTGGACTTCCCTGGTGGCTCAGACGGTAAAGCGTCTGCCCACAATGCGGGAGACCTGGGTTCGATCCCTGGGTCGGGAAGATCCCTTGGAGAAGGAAATGACGACCCGCTCCAGTACTCTTGCCTGGAAAATTCCATGGATGAAGGAGCCTGGTGGGCTACAGTTCATGGGGTCGCAAAGAGTCGGACATGACTGAGCGACTTCAGTACCTAAATGTGCAAACTCTGCTTCTCTCTGGGGAATGTGGCTTACCTCCAGCCAAGGCCCCTCTCTCATGAATGTCAGTGTAATGGGATTCTCTCCTTTATAGGTACAGGCGGAAGCAGAAGAGCTGGGCTCCTGCCTCTTCACACACCAAGATGGAGTGCCTGGGAGGCAGTCCTGCTCCCCACCCCTGCTGGCATGGCAAAGCCCTTCCGGAAGCAGGCCAGCCTTCCCTGCCCGGAGCCCTGGTCTCTGCACCTCCAGGATGTCCCCTCAGGGCTCTGCACAGCTCGTCAGGGAGCCTGAACACACACCCCCGCCCCCTCCCCCCCCCCTCCCTCTGAGGACTGTGTGCAGCATGGCTGCTATTTGTTTGTTTATGTACTTGCTTTTTTTTTTTTTTAACTGCCTGTTTTCTATAGCTAGAGTGTGAGCTCCACGAGGACAGGGACGTACTGCGTCTCTAACACCTGGAGTAGCGCCTGGTTTAAACATTCTGTGAATGAACCCTGGGGCTTCCCCTGCGGCTCAGTGGTAAAGAATCTGCCTGCCAATGCAGGAGACATGGGTTCGATCCCGGGTGGAGAGGATCCTCTGGAGAAGGAAATGGCAACCCACTCCAGTGTTCTTGCCTGGGAGTCCCACGGACAGAGGAGCCTGGAGGGCTACAGTCCACGGGGTCGCAAAGAGTCAGACACAACTGAACAGCAACAAAATGAACCTGACTGTCACAGCCCCGGGGGGTCTTTGTAGCCCTCGAACTACCTGCCCTGACACTACGGCCCTGACGGCTTTCATCCGTAAATCCAGCTCTGGAGACCCAAGCCAGGAACGCCCTAGCCCTGATCTGCTCGTGATGATTTCCTGGGGCCCTGTGCTGAAATAGTTCTGAGGCCATGGAAGGAGCTCAACAAGAAAGGACACGGCGATCGGTCAGTGATGTCTGCGTGGGAGCGCAGGAGGCAGACGAGACGCGTGGCACCGTTCTGTCTCAGCCTCGGCTCGAGTCTCAGCTCTCCTTTGGTCACAAAGAACACAGCCACCACCACCGGGTCTAGAACCAGCTTCGCTGCTTTGCCCCTTGATCCATTTCCCTAGTCCCTGTCGTATGTATGTGACGGGCTTCTGAAGGTTTTCCCAGAGCGAGCCTTAGCTCTCTCCCTTGGCTTGGAGCCTTCCCCCACACTCCACCCAGCTCAGCTGAGGTCTTGTCCTCTGCCTGGCTCCTTGTTGGAGGCCTGGCCCTGGCCGTGACCTGGCTCCACCTGTTCCGGCTCCCAGATGGGGCTCTCCACCCTTTCCCCTGCCAGGCATCACGTCTCCCCTCCCCCTCGGGTCCCCAGGAGGTCCATGACCGCGTGCTGACTCTGAACTTGAGCATGGCCTTGGTGGTGGAGGGGGTTTGGAGAGAAGGTCACTCTCCTAGGCTCCAGCCATAGTCTCAGCTATCTTTCCTCCCCTAGCTTCCAGCCTAGAAATAAACTAAGCTGCCTCACCTCCCAAGCTCTAGAATAGGGAGGGTGGGCTTCTGTGGTCCAAGGAAAGGCTCCATCTACACCAACCTCCTCTGGTTCTTTGCTCCAATCCCGCCTCTTCCAAAAAGACCCTCAGCTCAGCCCCAGCAGCCGCAGTGACACAAGCTCCTGCCAGGACCCCCTGGACTGGGAAGCGCTTTCTACAGCTCACCTTTATCCCCCAGGCAGAGAAGGACACGGATTGCCCTTCCCAGTTTCAAGACGGGGATGCCGAAGTCTGAGCACTCCCATCTCCCCACCTGTCAGGCCCGCCACGGCGCACCTGCCTTCTCATCTTTCCTGATGCCGCCGCTCACTTTAGAAGCAGTCCCGGCTCTCCCGGCTTCCGGCTGATACCAGGAGCATGACTGCTCTCCCGTCGGTAAACGCATCTCCCTTGGAGATGGAACAGGGCCATGGTGATAGATGGGACGAGTCTCTCTCCCCTCCTTCTGGGAAGAAAAGGTAACTTCCCAAGGGTGGAAGCTTTCCTCGCTCTGAGAATTTGCCAAACCTGATGTGAAAGGAGGGCCCAGCCTCCCGGTGCAGCAGGAGAACTTGCTGGTCCCTCAGCTCCACCGTGGGCCTGCCCCTCCCTGGCCGGCTCCTGTCTGCTGAGGCAGACCAGGCGACCACAGGCACAGGGAAGGCAAAGGGTGCCATCCCCTCTCAGGCCCCGGAAGGGCTGCCCCCAGCTCCCAAGGTGAGGGCTGGGTTGCATGAGTGGCTGTACTGTGAAGGGTTCTGAGATCTGGGGAGAGAGTGCGGTGGTCAAATAACAATGGGCCCAGCAGGAGGGTGGCCCTTGGATCACATTTTCTTTTTCCTTGCCATCAACTGTATTCTCAGTAGACCCTGCAAACAGATGTGCCTTTATAAACGGATGCTAAACATGGAGGCTTCTCCTCTTTCCAGTATACTGGAATTCCATGCAATGAGAAAAGCAAAGCGGGCTTTGGTCGGTTCACTCTGCAGGCAAGAGCTCCCGTGGGCGGCTTCAGCTGGCGCTGTGCTGCCCCTCCAGCCATCGCTCCCTCTGGCTGGGGCCCCTGGGGCTCCCTGGGCTTGTCCTCGTCCTGCTGAACAGCCCCCCTCCATTCTCTCCAGCTGTGTGTGTCCCAGGTGCTTCTGGAGGCTGGGGCTCAGTGGCCAATGGTTAGCAAGAGGCCTGCTGGCTTAGAGAGGGCTGGCCCAGATCCAGCAGGGTCAGCTTGAGGGGTCATGGGAGTCAAAAAAAACCCTGGAACCGTGCCTGTGATAAGGCTGTGCCCCTGACCTTTGCTGGGGTCCTGGTACCCCCTCCCCACCAAATTCAGACCTCAAGCAACGTGGTGGTCAGCCTGCAGGTGTCAGATGTGGCGCCCTGGGCCTCGGAGCATCAGTCCTCAGGTTCATTTTCACACGAGGGCTGCTGCCCAAAGAGGGCAAAGACGCAGCCAAGAAGCCCAGACCGCGCAGCAGGTGGGACTGAAATTCACCTCTTGTCGGCCAGATTCCCCTGCGCCCCGATCTCCCAGAAATGGCCCATGCCGCGATGGGCAGGGGGTGTTTTCCCGCCTAGTTTTGCAGAAGGAGCTCAGCAGATGGGCTGCTAGACCCTGGTCTGGGGCACATCAGGACCGGGCAAGGTCAGGACGGTGGGCAGGAGGGTGCCCTGCGGGGAGGGGAAGGCCTGCAGCGTTTCGGGCACAAACCTGGGCGAGATGCAGTCGGCCAGGAAGCACAGCGTGTGCCGGCGCCCCACGCAGTAGACGAGCTCGTCCACCACGGCGCACTGGAAGGCGTCGGGGTACGGCGTCCGGTACGTGGCGCACTCGTACCAGAGGCGGGCGCTGGCGCTGCAGCGGTACGCGCTGATGCCCAGGCTGCGGTTGAGGTCGAAGCGATAGAGGAAGCCTCTGACCGCCACCATCTCGGCCGTGCGGTCCCTGCCTCCCCCGGTGGGCGCGGCGCGCCAGCGCTGCTCCCGGGCGGAGAAGCGCAGCAGCAGGTAGCGCAGCGAGCCCCCGGTGACGAAGAGCTCGCCCCCGCTCGCCGCCGCCGTGTGCGCCAGGGCGAAGGTGTCGTTGGGCAGCGGCGGCGCAAAGGTCCAGCGGTCCAGGCGAGGGTCGTAGCGTTCCACCGTGTTCAGACACTCGCCCCCGACGGCGTACAGCTGTCCATCCAGGGCCACCAGCCGGCAATGCGGCCCGCCTGGTTCAGCGGGCACACCTCGCTCCAGATGTCCGTCAGCGGGTTGTAGCAGAAGACGCGCTTGGAGGGCTGGCGCCCCGAGCCCTGGCAACCGGACACCAGGAAGAGGTAATTGAAGAGACTGCAGATGGCACAGCCGCGGGACACAGCCTCGGGCGGCAGGCGGGCCAGCGGGCGCCAGACGTCCTGCTGGTCGTCGTAGCAGCAGAGGCGGCCGGAGCCTTCCTGGGGGCACACGTCGGCCACCACTAGGTGCTTGCGCCCCCGGAGCCGGCGCTGGAGGACCAGCTCCCGCTCCGCCCCGCTCAGGCACCCGTAGACCTCGGGGCTCCGCAGGACCTGGAGGTAGTTGTCACTCATCACCTTGTAGGCGGCCTCCTTCAGGGGCTCCAGTTTCTTCCTCTTGGCGAAGGTCAGCGCCTCGTAGCAATTGCCCAGATCCAGGTGGACCTCTGGGGCTGATCCAGGGCTGAGCGGGGGGTGGAAGAAATTGGTGCCAGCCACAGAGAGCACGTGGGGCTTCCCGCGGCTTCCAGCTGAGCTGGACTCAGGAGAATTCTGGGACACGGGGCTGGTGGGCGTGGCTTTCTCGTCTGGGCAGGAGGGAGCAGCCTCCCCAAAGCTGTCGAGCTGCAGCTGAAGCTCTGGGTTCTCCACGATCTGAAGGAGGCTCTCCTTGCGGCTGAAGCCTCGCGTGGAGCGGGAGGGGTCAGACTGGGGGGAGGCGGCAGTCTCCTGTCCGCCTTCTCCGTCATGGGCGGGCAGTCCAGACGCTGTCCTTGTTCCCAGGCGGCTTGACACTGACTCAGGGGCTGGAGCCCCCGCCGGGGCAGCTGTTCCAGGGGCCAGCCTGCTCCTGGAGGTGGCCTGAGAGGTGGACTCCACATAGTAATCGTACACCTTGCCCTTCAACCTGGGCCTGATCCCCTCCAACTTCTCCGGTATGAAATTCTCCTCTACTCGAACCCGGGCCACAGACGAGAAGGTGTAGGAGGCGTCGGAGGCGCCCTCCTGCTGACCAGGGCCAGGCCCAGGTCCGAGGCAGCCTGGAGGGCCCCTGCCTCCTCCCTGTGGACCCCTGACGCGTGGGTAAAGACCCAGCTGTTGTCCATGTCACACCGGCCTTCACAGTGGGCCGCCTGACCTTCACAGGGGGATTCCTGCTCCTCGCTCCCTGGATGCTTGTGGGGTCCACCGTCCTGCCCGGGAGCCAGTTCACTGCCCACACGGCCGCTCTCCACGGCGGGGAGGCCAGCTGGGGGGTGTGGGGGTTTGCTGCGCTGATCGGGGCAATGGGGCAGCTCAGGCTTACCGTCCACAGCTGTTTCGGCTTCCTGGTCTCCGCACCGAGGAGCTGGCAGGTCAGAGTCCGGGCGCTGCCCAGTGTGCTCCTCTCCAGCACGTTTCCTTCCAGCTTTCCTAGCCTCTCCAGCTTCTGAGGCTGCGGATGAAGCTCCGGTGGCTGGGACTCTGGAGGCCTCCGTGTTCTCCCAGCTGCAGCCTGGCAGCCCTGTGGCCCCCTTGCTTCCCTTTCGGCGTCTCAGGTCCCACCGTGGTGCCCCGGGAACAGCCTCCTGGGCAGCAGGCTGCCCGGAGCCCCCGGCCTCCGCCTCGGCCTCGGCCTTGGTGCCTGCCCCCCGCGGCGGGGCCCGGGCTGGCCTGGACTTGCACAGCCTGTAGGCTGCAGTCAGCAGGAGCAGGGCAGCGGCGGACAGCACCAGCTGGCCCGTCAGCTGCATGTCCAGATGCCAGTCCTGGGCCTCTGCTCCTCCTCCTCTGGGGAGCATGTTCCCAAGCCGACCTGGGGCAGAGGAATGTCAAGAATCCGATTAATGATTGCCCAATAGGGGACGGTTCCTGGTTCCTGCCGGGCTGAGCGGGAGGGGGTTTGGGGCGAGCTCTGGCTGGGCCGGTGAAGAGGTGAAGCAAAGGTGACTTTTGAGCTGGCAGAGTTGGCCACCGAGGCCCGGGGCTGGCAGAGTGCGGTGGCCGGCCTCCCTGGGATCCTTCGGTGCTTTTCCCTGAGGGTGGGAGGCATCTGCCGGAGGAGGCTGAGCTTGTGATCACCACCCACGCCAGCTGCGGCCGGAGGGGGCTGGGCACGTCCAGCGGGCACTCCAAGAGGGAGGAAGCTCTCGGTCAAACAGTCACCCGATGCCAGGGAGCGCTCGGGGCGGGAGGTTGCTTGTGTGCATCCTGTTTTCTCTTTTGCAAATCCGCTGGGCTAGGAGGTTGGGTGTGGTGAGCTGTGGAGCAGGTGGAGCCACGGCAGGTGTGGTGAGAGATCCTTCTGGGTCTGCGCTCTTCCTGTTGAGGTTGGTGGGTCCCCACGGCGGGGTCGGTCTGCAGTCAGCAGCCGGGGAGGCTGAGCCGGGAGCTGGGCCAAGCCCCCTGACCTGGCTCCTGAATGACCCTGCCCTCTTTCCCTGCCCGATGAGGTGCCTGAGAAAACCGGCCTTGGGGTTGGAGGTGGGGGAAAGGCATGGCGTTCGTATGTAGATCAGGGACAACACGGGGTGCATCCTCACCCTTGGAACCAGACAGCCTCAGACAGTCGGAGGCTGCGGGAGTCTCGCTCGCCTCCCGTCTCAGCAGCGCCTGGCTCTGCCGCTAAGCTGTGTGACCTCAGGCAAGTGAGTCCACCTCTCTCTGCCTCCGTTTCTCCATCTGAAGAGACAGGGGTAGCAGCCCCTCATAAGGTAGTGGTGAGAGCAAGACGGGTTGGTGTGTGTGAAGGGCGCAGGGCCGAGCTCCTGCGTAGAGGCTTTGTCAATGTCAACCACTCCTTCTCTCTCTCACCGTCGGCACCATCATCGTGTGACGTGCCATCGGCTGGACCTTTGGAGGCACTGGTGTGACTCTGCCCCTCCCCAGACTCAGGGCCTTTCGAGGTCCCCAGAGGCCAGGACGGGGGTCTCAGCCTCACGCTGCCTGTGGGTGCTGAGGGTGCCAGGTGGGGGTGCCCGCTGCTGCCTGGTCCCCCTATTGCAGAGACGCTGTCACTCTCCACTTTCAAGTGTTGGCATTTAACGTAAAAATGAGAATAAGAACCACTCTGTGGAAAGGCACATGTTTGGAGGAATTTGGCTCCGAAGCCTTGACTTGAGAAAATCGTGATTCCTTTGCCGCCGTTCACAACTCCCCCTGCTCCGTCTGTTTACCTTCCACGGTCATCTCCCGATTGCCGCGTGCATGCCGCGATCTGGGCTAGGGCACAGGCCGCCTTCCCCCGTCTTTGCTGGTCCGACCCTCAGGGTCAGGTCAAAGGCTGCCTCCTGTGCCTCCTTCCCGGCGCCTCCATCCTTCCGGCATCATCTTTTCTTTCTTTCTTGATCTCCTGTTCTTCCACTCGCCGCTTTCAGCCTTCATTGCGTGGGCTGTGGCTCCAAGTACGCTCCGCTCTGCTTGCTGGGTTCTGCGTCTCCAGGGAAGCTCAACCTTGGGGCCTGAGGCACCCCTGGGTCAAAAGCCAAGCTGACTACGCCTTTCCACAGGGAGGATGCGGGTGGGCGCTCTGGGCGACTCGGGTCTGTTGTCCACTGTCCCGTTTGGGGGAGAATTGTGATCCCCTTTTTATGGCAGCTCCGAGGGCATGTCAATTTGCCTGCAAATGAGGACTTCTACCTTTTGTTTCCAGACTCCAGACTTTTACAGACCTAAGTTTGTCCAACAGGTATGACTGCTCTGGGAGTCAGACGTTTTCAGCCTGTCCCACTGGTGACCTCTCCGAGAGAGTGTTGTTTCCTCTCTTTCTATCTCTGTCAAAATAGTGATTCACCATGATTGTTAGAAACACAGATTGCCAAGCTCCACCCCCAGATTTTACGATTCAGTGGGTTCAGGGTGGCTTCCAGGAAATCCTCATTTTTAAAAATCATCTCAGGAGATTCCAGTGGGCAGAGGAATGGAAAGTCAGTCGGTTTTGTTTACTTGTCTGCTAGGTGATGGGGGAGCGGTGCCCTCTGTACCGCCCAGGTGAGTATCGGGGAAGGGGAATGAGTCTTGGGTGTGAGTGAGGTCTTCCTGGGCATCCACAGAGGTGGGTATTGTCATCACCTCATTTTACGGCGGGGGAGATGGAGGCTGAGAGATTATGCACCAATGTCAACAGAGGTTGTCAGTGGCAGAGCCTTGATTTATAGCCAGGTGTCTCTAACTGCAAGGCCCATTTGTCTTCCTCTGGGACGGAGAGGATGAGTTATAAAGGAGAATAAAAATGATTTGTCCAGTGGTGAAATCAGAGCTTTGGAGACTGGCTTGGGGTCCCCCCAGGAGCCAAGCTACCATTCCCGCACTCAGGGCAGCTCTGCACATCTCCCTCCTGAGAGAGGAGACTGCATACCCTCCTGCTGTGCTGTGGCCTGGCTTTGACCTCTCAGGCACCGCCACCAAGCGCACAGGGCCTCAGTCCCTTAGGGGGGCTGCTTCCCACCCAAGAAAGGCTTCATGCGTCCTGGAGTGCCACCCCTACAGCTCCGCCTTCAAGACTTTAAATCAGGCAGTTGCTCTTTCCATTTGAAACCGTGCTCCCGGGTGTTAGATGTTGCCAGACCAGACCCCTGGGTGGCCAGGGGAAAGTGAGAGGGCCACTGGGAGCAGAAGCCACGGTCCCAGCCCTGGGGAAGGACCTCCCTGCAGGGAGGAAGCCGGTGCACACGCCTGCAATACCGTCAAGCCACTGTGTATCACAGTGGAAATATTAACAAGGTGGCTTGTCAACAGGTGTTCATGGCAAAGTAAACCGGACTAGACTGGATGGCCAGGGAGTCTGGAGCAGGGGACATCAGAAGAGCGGTCAGGAGAGAATTCCAGAACGGTGTTTAGCTTTGAGTATGCGTACAGAGAAAGAGGGGCATAGACGGATTGACTGTGTGCGCATGTGCTAAGTCATTTCAGTCGTGTTCAGCTCTGTGCAACCCTGTGGGCCGCATCTGCCAGGCTCCCCTGTCCACGGAATTCTTCAGGCAAGAATACTAGAGTGGGATGCTGTGACCTCCTCTGAGGGATCTGCCCAACACAGGAACGGAACGCAGGTATCCTGCATTTTAGGTGGATTCTTAACCTTCTGAGCCACCTGGGAGGCCTGGACTGGTTGATTGACGTGACTATATTTACCAGATGTTGGCTGTATACCAGGCCCTTATGCTGGGGTTCAGGGACCTGGGGGAAGGAGCGTGAGGGTGGAGGGGAAGGTGGCACTGGCGTGAACGCCGGCTTGGCAGTTCCTGCGTTGGAGGGTGGAGGTAACACCTGTGGAAGATCTGAGCATGCAGGAGACCTTTGTTAACGGAGGCTTCCCCCTGCACGCCCTCCACTTTGGTTCCCAGTGACCACTGCCGCCTGAGGTTGTTATAAAGTGTAGGCTTTCTCATTATTCAGGCAGGACGAGAAGGGGGCGACAGAGGATGAGATGGTCGGATGACATCACTGGCTCAATGGACGTGAGTGTGAATAAACTCCAGGAGATGGTAAAGGACAGGGAAGCCTGGTGTGCTGCAGGCCATGGGGTCGCAGAGAGTTGGACCCGACTTAGTGACTGAACATGGTGAGGTCAGCAGATCGGGAGATGCTGCTACTGGAAAGACAGCTTGCTGTTCATAGTTCTCTAGAGGAGCCCCATCCAAGTGCCATTCAGGGCCTATGAGGAAGCACCAGGGTCACCAGGAGGCAGAGTGGGGAGGGGAAAGAGGGAACCAGAGATTTTATTATGTTTTTCATGAGAAGGGCTGGGGGAGACAGGGTAAGCAGGCTTAGAAGTGCAGGGGTCCTGAGGCTATGGTAATTTGTCACCTCCCCGGTCCTGCAGTGACTCAGTTCAGTCGCTCAGTCAGGTCCGACTCTTTGCGACCCCATGGACTGCAGCATGCCAGGCCTCCCTGTCCATCACCAACTCCCGGAGTTTGCCCAAACCCATGTCCATTGAGTTGGTGATGCCATCCAACCATCTCATCCTTTGTTGTCCCCTTCTCATCCTGCTTTCAATCTTTCCCAGCATCAGGGTCTTTTCAAATGAGTCAGCTCTTCACATCAGGTGGACAAAGGATTGGAGTTTCAGCTTCAGTATCCATCCTTCCAATGAACACCCAGGACTGATCTCCTTTAGGATGGACTGGTTGGATCTCCTTGAGTCAAGGGACTCTCAAGAGTCTTCTCCAACACCACAGTTCAAAAGCGTCAGTTCTTCGGCGCTCAGCTTTCTCCTGGAGTGATTAGGGCAGGGGAATATTGGCCCCGGGGTATAAGAGCCCTGTGGGTGCCTAGAAGGAGATGGTTGGACGGAGCCTTTGGGTTCATTTGCATATGATAAGTGTGCTTCTGGGTGAGTCATTTGCCATTGCTAGGAACCAGCTAGACTTGGGAGCTCACAGCCAGCTCAGAGGGCCCAGATGACAGAGGGTGGAAAATATAGAAAATTAGAGGATATACTGGCTACAGGAAGTCGGAACCAGAAGTGGGAGAGCAGGGGCTTTGGGGCCTCTCAGAGGCAGCTGGCTCCCCCAAGAGCGGTGGGGAGTGAGCTTCAGGCACTAACCTGAAATCTAATCCCATCCGGCAGGTGAACACGGCGCTCCTGCCAGCAGACTTCAAACTCCATAAATTACAGCGTTTTTTTCCCCTCCAGTCCATTTGGAAAGAGTGAAATGAACAAATGAAGACAGGAGCGAAATTAAAAGATAATTGGAAGTCTATATCAGGCTTCTGTGGATGCGCGCACACGCCGCCAATCCAGTCTCTCTGTGCGGGCAGGATAAATTGAGAACTCTTCGGCTGGCTCAGGGGGTGGATAAAACAGTCAGAGACAAGTGCGCGCCATGCAAATAAACAGACCCATCTTCCAGTGATTAGCTTTGCGTTCCCCCCGCCAGCGCCTCCTCTGGTCCCCTCAGTCTGACGGGTCTGTGTGTTCCAGGGTCGAAGTTGATCCCAGGGGGGTGAGGGTCTGAGTGGAGGGTCCGAGGTTGGGAGGAGCTGAGCGTGGGCACTTGGGGAGGTAAAGTTTGTGTGTGCAGAGAGAGGGTGGAGATGTCAGAGAAGAAGCTGGGGAATTGTGTGGCCTTTTACACACGTACACATACATACCTGCACACATACACGTGAACATGCGTGCATTGATATATGCGTGCATATGAGTGGGCATGCGTGCACACACCATGCACACACATGTAAACACACGCGTGTGTGCGCCTGTGTATGAGCGCTCATGTATGCACACATGCGCGCACGCATATACACTTGAATGAGAACATGGACTTCTTGAGGCCAGAAGGGTCATCCATAAATGGATCTCACTCAGTGGGGAAACTAAGTCCTAGCTGTCTATCCAGCTGGCCTAGAACACAGGGCGTTGAACTGGGTCTGGGGGTAGAAGAGCAAGTCAGGGGTAAATTGCCACTTGTATGAAGCGTATTTAGTATTTGAAGGTGGCGTGACAGTTCTCGACACTCACCCAAGGCCCACAGTTTGTGAGTGGTACACAGGTGGGACTCGAATGGTCTCCTCTCTGACCCTGGACCCAGCATCCACCCAGCCCACTCTGGTACCGGCTACCAAAGTTCACCTCCACAGGAACCCAAGTAGGACCAACAGTGCTCTCCAAGGGGGCTCATCACCATAGTGCCTTGACACTCTGGGATCAGCGGGGATGAGGGGCGAGTGAGGCCAGGAGTTTGGAGAGGACAAGGCCTGTTATAGCCATCAAAAAAGGGGGTCTGGCCTGGAAAGGGGATTTCAAAGAGCTGGGAATGCCAAGGGCATGAAGAAAGCTCCTACTTACAATTTCCGCTGCACAGACTATTAGGAAACGGAACAATGGTGTGTGACACGTGCCTGTGAATTTGATGGGGAAATTGAATGTGAAACGATTCATGGGTGCTGTGCTGTCTGAAATGGCAGATCGCATCCTGATTTTCCCTCCTGGGGTGGAAAGAATTGAAGCAAAGGGAACATCGTGAGGTTTGAATATGAGGCATAACCCTCTGCCTGCCTACAGGGAGGCAGAGTTTTCCCAGAGAGCTCAGAGCCGAGACTGAGGGTAATACTGACAATAATTATCATCATAGCTAATATTTACAGGATGCCCACTCTGCGTCAGGCTCTGCACTCTGCCAGGGCGGCAGGAACTGTCTCCTTTAGTCTTCACAGAGCCCTATAGGGGAGGCAAGACCCGTTCCATGATAAGGAAACAGGCTCAATTTCTTAGCCAAGGTCGAGTCACTTTTACACCAGCGCCATTCTGGAGAAACCCTGTCTGCATGCAGGACCTCAGGCTCACCCCAGCTTCAGAAAATCAGAATTCTCCTGTTAACCAGATCCCTATGTGAAGCTCTATAAACATGCCCATAATCCCAAGAACCAATCAACTGTATGACTTTGAATACCAAAAAGAGTGTGGGTCTTCTCCAGCCCTGAGTCCGAGAGAGGTAACACCTTTGTCCCTGATCCCTTGACAACTACCTTAATATACATCACTTAATATACAACAACTTTAATATCAGTTCAGTTCAGTCACCCAGTTGGGTCTGACTTTTTGGGACCCCGTGGACTGCAGCACGCCAAGCCTCCCTGTCCATCGCCAACTCCCGGAGTTTACTCAAACTCATGTCCATTGAGTCGGTGATGCCATCCAACCATCTCATCCTCTGTCATCCCCTTCTCCTCCTGCCTTCAATCTTTCCCAACATCAGGGTCTTTTCCAATGAGTCAACTCTATCGCATAAGGTGGCCAACGTATTGGAGTTTCAGCCTCAGCATTAGTCCTTCCAATGAACACCCAGGACTGATCTCCCTTAGGATGGACTGGTTGATCTCCTCGCAGTCCAAGGGACTCTCAAGAGTCTTCTCAAGAGTCATCACTGCTGATTCTGAAAATCTCTGTGACTTTGTTTTCTCATCTGTCTTAACAGGCATGAGGTCATCCCTCTGGGGTTGTTGTCAGGAAACAATAGGCTTGGGAAGGGCACCTGGAGCAGGCACTCTGCAGGGCTGGCCAGTGTATAGAGAAAACCTTGATGGATTGTGCTGGAACCCGTTACTGTCAAGGGCTGGTGGTGGGGCTTGTCCCGGGCTAAATGCTTCAGAGGTAGTTTCTCATTAAAATGAATGTTCACAGTCTCACCAAACAGGCATGGCTATCCCTGTTTTACCAGGAAGAAACTCAGAAAGGTTAAGTTCTTTGCCCAAAGCCCTACAGCTAGGAATGGCAGCCCTGAAATTCAAACCAGGTCCCTTTAGATCTGAAACCAGGCCGTGTCCCCTCGTGTCATTGCTCAAGTCTCCTCCTGCAATACTCCAGGCTGTCGTCAGCCCCACGTGCCCTTCCAGGGGTGGCACGCTCCCTGAAGGTGGCCGTCCTCGGAGCCCTATCGGGGTAGCTCATCTTTCCCCTCTGCTCTTGCCTTCCTCTTCCACAAGCCATGTTCTGAGCCACCACCGCAGGCCCCAGGATGTCCTATGGCTCCCTGTGGCCTCCCCTATCAAATTGAAATGCCTCAGCCTGTTCTCCGAGGTCCTTTCAATGCCCCGACCTCATTTGTCACTGTTCTCAAGTGCGCGTTCTGCTCCAGCCAAGCTCATCTGTTTACTGTCCCCTCGTCCCTGCTGTCGCACGGGCCATTTCTCCCACTCCTGGTGCTTTCCCCCACGTCTCTGCTGTTCTGCTCACTTTTGCAAAACCCCAGATCAAAACTGGGCCTTCTCTATGGGGACCCGAACCAGGGCAGCGGTTCCTGACTCCTCCTGGGTCCCGGAGCCCTCTGGAGACCTACTGTAAGTTATAGACCCTGCTGGAAAAGCCCGACTGCACACAATACTTCACATGCAAATTCCGGAAGGCCCCAGACTCTTGGAGTCCTGGCTAGGAACCCCTGAGCCGGGGGAAGTGCATGCTAAGCTTTTGAACGCTTAGCATGTGTGTCAGATCGGCTTTTGGGGTAAGAAATAGGCCAGCCCAGGGTTTTGCATTTACTCCATGCAGGAAAGAAGGTTTTCTGGCCAGATAAGTTTCGAGAACAGTGCTTGGTGACCTCTGAGCTCAATTTCTCCACTTGTAAACGGGGGCCAATAACACCTGCTTTTATATAAGTTGTCATGGTGATTGGATGAGTTGCTTTGCGATGTGTCAAGGACCACCCTCTCTTTAGGCCCTGAATCTTGTGTACTTTTCAAGAGACCGTCAGGAAGGGGAGAAGCAGAGACCCTCTCCTGCCCGCCCCCAGTGGTGGGAGAACCTGATGAGCCTGGCCGTGGCTCCCAGCTACGCCCCTAAGCCAGCAGAAGGGCGTGTGGGAGAGAGCGAGTCTAGCCCTGGTTAGGAAAGCAGCTGCGCAGCCCCGAGTCTGGCCCTGACTCTTAGGCCTCCCAGGGACTAGGGAGGTGGTGTTGGCCCCGGAGAGGCAGAACAGGTTTGCGTTCCACAGCCCCGAGCCTCTAAATGGAGCTAACTCAGCACAGCCAGGGGCCTCACTGGCCCATTAGAGCTGCTCTGGCCGATTGCAAATCAGTGCTCTGAGAAGACACCAGGCACAGAAGGGGGAGACAGCAGCCCCAGGGAAGCTGAGGGCGGAGGCGGGAGGGGAGGCTGCGGGGACAGCGGCCAGGGAGCCTGAGGACAGGGTCCGGGGCGGGTGCTGTGCAGAGCACCCGCTGACCTCGGCTGGGGCCAGACGCTGGGCTGGTCTGCAGGTGAGACGCCACTGGAGGAGGAGCAGCAGCTTCATGGAGCGCCTACGCTGTGCCGACCTCTGTGCTAGGAGCCCCACATTCTTTGTCATTTGGTTCTCATCCATACACGGAGACAAGGCTATGTGTCCACCATAGGCTAAGTGCTGGTTCAGTTTCCCTTTCTGGGCACCCAGGAAAACCACATTTCCCAGCCCTGGGGCACTGGATGGAGTTACGGCCTAGAAAGAGCAAGCGGGCGTGACCCCAGTGGCTTCCGGGTTGAGGCAGTGCAGAAGCCGTGGGTGGCCTCCTCCCTTCTCTCTCCCTCCTCCCTTTTCTCTCCCACCTCCTTTACGCCCCTCCTCCCTTCACTCCCCTCCTCCCGTCACTCTCCCTCCTCCCTTCCCTCTCCCTCCTCCCATCACTCTCTCTCCTCCCTTCTCTCTCCCTCCTACCTCCTCCCATTCTTCTCCCTCCTCCCTTCCCTCTCCCTCCTCCCTTTTCTCTCCCTCTTCCTTTACGCCCCCTCCTCCCTTCACTCCCCTCCTCCCGTCACTCTCCCTCCTCCCTTCCCTCTCCCCCTCCCATCACTCTCTCTCCTCCCTTCTCTCTCCCTCCTACCTCCTCCCATTCTTCTCCCTCCTCCCTTCCCTCTCCCTCCTCCCTTTTCTCTCCCTCTTCCTTTACGCCCCCTCCTCCCTTCACTCCCCTCCTCCCGTCACTCTCCCTCCTCCCTTCCCTCTCCCTCCTCCCATCACTCTCTCTCCTCCCTTCTCTCTCCCTCCTACCTCCTCCCATTCTTCTCCCTCCTCCCTTCCCTCTCCCTCCTCCCTTTTCTCTCCCTCTTCCTTTACGCCCCCTCCTCCCTTCACTCCCCTCCTCCCGTCACTCTCCCTCCTCCCTTCCCTCTCCCTCCTCCCATCACTCTCTCTCCTCCCTTCTCTCTCCCTCCTACCTCCTCCCATTCTTCTCCCTCCTCCCTTCCCTCTCCCTCCTCCCTTTTCTCTCCCTCTTCCTTTACGCCCCCTCCTCCCTTCACTCCCCTCCTCCCGTCACTCTCCCTCCTCCCTTCCCTCTCCCTCCTCCCATCACTCTCTCTCCTCCCTTCTCTCTCCCTCCTACCTCCTCCCATTCTTCTCCCTCCTCCCTTCCCTCTCCCTCCTCCCTTTTCTCTCCCTCTTCCTTTACGCCCCCTCCTCCCTTCACTCCCCTCCTCCCGTCACTCTCCCTCCTCCCTTCCCTCTCCCTCCTCCCATCACTCTCTCTCCTCCCTTCTCTCTCCCTCCTACCTCCTCCCATTCTTCTCCCTCCTCCCTTCCCTCTCCCTCCTCCCTTTTCTCTCCCTCTTCCTTTACGCCCCCTCCTCCCTTCACTCCCCTCCTCCCGTCACTCTCCCTCCTCCCTTCCCTCTCCCTCCTCCCATCACTCTCTCTCCTCCCTTCTCTCTCCCTCCTACCTCCTCCCATTCTTCTCCCTCCTCCCTTCCCTCTCCCTCCTCCCTTTTCTCTCCCTCTTCCTTTACGCCCCCTCCTCCCTTCACTCCCCTCCTCCCGTCACTCTCCCTCCTCCCTTCCCTCTCCCTCCTCCCATCACTCTCTCTCC
>SJXQ01006827.1:0-34477 GCA_006408695.1 Aepyceros melampus
GTATATTCAAAAGCAGAGACATTACTTTGCCGACTAAGGTCCGTCTAGTCAAGGCTATGGTTTTTCCTGTGGTCATGTATGGATGTGAGAGTTGGACTGTGAAGAAGGCTGAGCGCCGAAGAATTGATGCTTTTGAACTGTGGTGTTGGAGAAGACTCTTGAGAGTCCCTTGGACTGCAAGGAGATCCAACCAGTCCATTCTGAAGGAGATCAACCCTGGGATTTCTTTGGAAGGAATGATGCTAAAACTGAAGCTCCAGTACTTTGGGCACCTTATGCGAAGAGTTGACTCATTGGAAAAGACCCTGATGCTGGGAGGGATTGGGGGCAGGAGGAGAAAGGGACAACCGAGGATGAGATGGCTGGATGGCATCACAGACTCAATGGACGTGAGTCTGAGTGAACTCTGGGAGTTGGTGATGGACAGGGAGGCCTGGCGTACTGCAATTCATGGGGTCGCAAAGAGTCGGACACGACTGCGCGACTGAACTGAGCAAAAGAGACCCAGCATAGCTAAAATTAAATATATAAGTAAGGAAAAAAGATAGTGAGGTATCAGTACCAGCCTTGTGTGTGTTTCTGTGAGAGGACTCGGGCCTTCTTGGGGAACTGTGCTGCTTTGGCAGGAACACACCTCATCCGAGTGGATATCCGGGAAGACTTTCCCTGGAGATATGGGTTCAGTATGGATGTGTGTCAAAGGATAACTTTCCAAGTCCTACAGACAAGAGGGGAGATTTGCTTTGTGATGACATTCATTTCCTTCTTTGGAGAAGGACATTGCACTAATTATTTTAAAAACCTGCTTGTGTGATGGTTGATAGTTTTAGGAATTTTATATTCTTGCAGATTTATCCCATGAGCTTATGTGAGGGTAACAAGACTGGGTTTCTGTTGAGACTGCTGTGTGCATAATTGAGGAATCAGCTGAGAAGATAAAGAGTTCAATCATGGAAGGAACTCGTCATCCACTTGGCTCAGTTCAGAGATTTGGGGACAAAATAACAAAGATTTCTGAGGTCTGGGAGGGCAGAGATCAGATGTCTGTCTCTTGAGCCCCAGGTGGTTTCTCTATGCAGAAATAGGTTGAAGGGCCTCAAATAATGTAGGACCAGATGTCTCTGAGACTCCCCCAGGACCTTGCCTGAGCAGGTCGTGACATTCTGGGAAACCTGGCCAGTGGAGCTTAAGATCAGAGCTGTGTCACCTCCATGGCCTGAAGGGGTGGATAGGGTGGGAAGATGTTGAAATGAGTAGAGCTGAGGTGTGTGGAAAGAGCAGTGGAAACAGAGGGACTCAGAGAGTGGAGCTGAGTCTCTGCCCACTTTCCCAGAGTGCAGACCTGCGTCCCTGTGTTTACAGGGGCCAAAGAAACCAGACTTCCCAGGTGGCGCAACTGATAAAGAACCCACCTGCCAATGCAGGAGACATAAACAGACATGAATTGGATCCCTGAGTTGGGAAGATCCCCTGGCGGAGGGCATGGGAACCCACTCCAGTATTCTTGCCTGGAGAATCCTATGGACAGAAGAGCCTGGCAGGCTATGGTCCATGGGATCAAAAAGAGCTGTACACGACTGAAGCAACTAGCATGCATACCGACAAAGCAACCAGACAGCAATCCTGAGCTCCTTTAGCCACAAACCATTGTTTGAATGTTTACAACTATTATTGTACACACAAATTTTAACTTCTTACAAAACTTTACATCCACATTGCCAGGTCTCTTCATTCTCCACTTCATGCCACGTTTTCATGAATAGGTCTTTCCCCAAATCATAATCTACTCACGTGTTTGCTGTTGTTGTTCAGCTGCTAGGTTGTGACTAACTCTGCAACCCCATGGACTGTACCCCCCAGGCTCTTTTTTCCATGGGATTCTCTAGGCAAGAATGCTGGAGTGGGTTGCCATTTCCTTCTCCAGGGGATCTCCTGGACCCAGGGATCAAACCCAGTCTCCTGCATTGCAGGTGGATTTTTTACCACTAAGCCACCAGGGAGACCTGATTGTATGTTACAGGATTTTTTAGGGGCTTGCACAAAGAAGCTTTCAGGGGTTTGCCCTGCTACACAAAGAATCTGCCTGTAATGCAGGAGACCTGGGTTAGGAAGATCCCCTGAAGGGAATGGCAACCCACTCCACTATTCTTGCCTGCAGAATTCCATGGACAGAGGAGTCTGGTGGGCTACAGTCCGTGGCGTCACAGAGTCTGACATGACTGACGGACTAACACTACACCTCCTACACAGGATTTTTTTTCTCTGATATGAAATCTAGCTGTAACTCTACTGTGATTTTAGGATTGCTGCATCCTCAGTGTGATAAGTTTGTGTGGACTGAGAAATAAGTGATCACCGAAGTCTTCCCTTCCTTCATGACACTGATGGTATGGTGTATAGTCTGAGTACATGTGGACCAGAGGGGTTGCTCTATGGAGAAAGAATTTCTCAGAACCTTCTGTGAAATCACTTCTCTAGGATAAATTGTTCAGAAGTATGCTTGGTGCTGCTCAACATACTTTAGTATTTCTCAAAGGTCTTTGTCTTTGTTCTTGTTTTAGTGCCTTTTTTTTTTTTCCACAGAATTTCTTGTGTACATCTAGCCTGGGGCTTGGCTGAATGTTTGTTGACAGTTATCAAAGTCCTAGTGGTTTTCCACATGGAGTTGGCTCACGTTGAAAAATACTTATGAAAGAAAAACTAGGCGTTCTTATCCTCTGCTCACATCCTCTAGGGTCTTTAAGAGTTGGGAGTTGTTGCTGAAAACACCGTATTGTATCTAGAGGGAGTTCTGCTAAGTTACCTGAGGTCAGGCCAGTGACGAAAGGCTTTGCCACAGAGAGCGCACATGTGGATCCATTTCCACAGGTGATTCCTGTCTGGACCGGGGAGTGTGACGCCTCAAGGAGCCTCCATATTGATTACAGACAGTTACTTTAGTGAGTGTGAACTTGGTGAGTTTAAATGCTAATGCTAGGTGGCTGTTCCTCCCACATTCCTCATGTGGAACAGCGTATCACCTCGGGTGAGAAAGTCTACTGAGGCCCTTCCTGGTTTTCTCTTTGGTGCTGGGTTCCCTTGTGTTGTCTAAGGGAAGAGCCATGACTAAGCACTTCCCACAGAGCTGACACCCATAGGGCTGCTCACCAGTGTGTGTTCTCTCATGCCTTCTCAGGCTTGCCTATTGACTGAAGGCTTTCCCACACCACTGACATTTATAGGGTTTCTCTCCTGTGTGGGTCCTTTTGTGTCGAATCAATTCAGAACTCTGACTGAAGGCCTTCCCACACACAAGACACACGTGAGGTTTCTCTCCAGTATGGATTCTCTTGTGCTGACTGAGGCCAGAGCTTTGGCTAAAGACTCCCACGCTGACAACATTTATAGTGCTTCTCTTTGGGATGGATTGTCTCGTGTTTTCTAAGGTAAGAGATTTGATGAAAACTTTTCTCACACAGATGACATTTATAGGGCTCTCTCCTGTGTGTTTTCTCATGTTTCAGGTAGGAACTTTGAAGAGTTTCCTACACACGTGACATTCGAATCGTGTCTCTCGGTTGTGGTTTCTCAGAAAATAGCCGTTTCCACAGAGGCCACATTTGTATGGTTTCTCTCCAGTGTGAATCATCCTGTGTCATCTGAGGCTAAAGTAATTATTGAAGACTTTTCTACATAGAGGACATTTACATGGTTTTCCTCTAGTGTGAATAGGACCCTGTGCATTAAGAAATGATCCTTGACTACATGATTTTCCACACTGTTCGGTGACATGTTTCCTTCTTAAGTGAATTGATGAATGTTGAGGTGAAGATCCAGAAGCTAATTCATCTCTCAAATTAGTGCATCCAGCAGGATCCCCTTGCTGGTGAGAAACCTGTTTTGGGAAAGGAGATATGAGGCTGTTACTGGTTTGCTCATGTCCAAGCAGACACTTCTTCTTCTTCTACATGTTCACCCTAGAGTATCAGCCAGTAATAGTCTCCCAGTAAAATGTCTCCGTGTTAGTTGCAAACATGTTGTGTTACTCCCCTTCAGGCACAAACATTCTCTTTTATAGTTTCCAAACCCCAGATATCAGATTAATTTTGAAAACTTCAGTGTGTTCTAAAGACTAGGAGATGAGCAATGTTTGTGCTATTGACATTTTTCCTTACATTAGTTTTAAGCTCATGTTCACTAAATCAATTTCAGACTATCCAAAAATTTGCTCTGAAAGAGCTTTATCAACTAACACACAGGCAACTGTGCTCAATTACCAACTTATCACATGGCTGGGTCTTTCATTTGGATGACTGAGGTTCCCACCCCTGAAACTTACTACTGACATAGTAGAGGATATGTGCTTTCTGTAGACACTTTGCATGAATATCATTTCTTGTGTTTAAGGGATCTTTCACTGCCTAAAGAATGGGAAAAATATAGATTTTAGAATGGCATTAGGGAAATAAAATGTAGACAACTACCAAGGTCATGTGAGTATGTTTCAAAAATTGGCACTCAGTTGGAGAAATTGTATATAGCAAAGATATACTCAATGTAGTATTTGAAAGAAATATTTTAAAAGTCATTGTCTATTAGAAAATGAAAACAGGATTACAATATAAAAATGTAATGTGGTCAGGAGACACTGGGTCAGAAAATGGTGGAAAAAAACATGAAATGGCAGGATCAGGACAAGAATCACTATGTGAAAATTTAAGTGCAATAACTCCACAAGAACCCTTTTCCTTAAAGAAGAGAGAATGGCAGGAAGTAATATGAATTGTGATGATAGGGGCCCAGAATGGTGACAACGTGAGGAATATGCCCTAGTGTCCTCACTCCCACTTTGGAATATATCCCTGCCTTCATCAGACTTGCATCTGGTGTCTCCAAGGACTTAACACACCGGCTGAAACTGTTTTGCCCTGAAGCCCAGGCCCCTGACGCTCACCTGGACTCTGACCTTGGAAGCCTCTTGCTGCTCCAGTCCACAGCTCTTTTCCTTGTTCCAGCTGGGAAATCACCTCTGATTTGCTAATTGATAGCCTGTTTCATTAAAAAAAAAAAAAAAAAAACGTGGATTTTGAGTGTGGGCTAATTACCCTTTGCTGTGCTCAAGTCTTGGGTAAGGTAGTGAGGACAATAAAGAGATAATTGAAGGTTGGTGCAGGTAACATCTTCACCAGACAGAACAGTGAAGGTCCTTGAGCAGACCAGGAGGAAACCCAGAGCAGCAGCAAGAACAGTGAGGCTGTCTAGGGGCTGATGCCCGTGCACCGGTTCAGAGAGAGGCCACAGAATCCTCAGTCTTTTCCAAACGGGAAAGATCAAAAGACTCTACCGTGGGCTGAATATTTTTGTCAAACAGGATCCAGTAGTGATTCACCTTACAGGAAGAATCGAAATTATGCCTTCATGAGGTGATTGGAACAAAAGAATTATTTTTTAAAATATTTGATCCTTTTACTTATGCATTAAAATGTCCATTGAATCCCCAGTCCTGTTCTGAACATTGAAACTAAGTATCAATAAAGATATGAAACCTGGCCAAGGTGACCTTTCAGTGTGGTAATGAAAAGTGCCATGGAAAGGAACATCTTCCTCTATGTGGTTAGGAGGACTAGCAGAGACTCAGGAAGCAGCTGGAGGGGGACACAGGGCAGCTGTTCTAAATGCTTGTTCAGTGAGTGAATGAGCAGAATGGACACAGGCACAGGCCCATCCCTGTTGACAGACTCACCGACAGAGACCAGGTGGGTGACAGTTTCCAGCATCACATTTCTGAACAGGTTTTTCTGGGACTTGTCTAGCAGGCTCCACTCTTCCTGGATGAAGTCGACGACTACATCTTTAAATGTCACCAATTCCTAAAACATCAGGGATGTTCTGGTTTAGACAGAGCAGCCCTACCACTGTCCAGAGTGGGCGGCTGAGCTGAGGAAGCATGGGGACTGGGTGCCGCTTCAGGAGGAAGCATCACGACTCACCAGGGCCTCCATGCTCAACAGCTCAGTCACCCGGAACCTTTCTCAGGATCTCACTCACAGCCGATCAAGCACTGGCAGGCCAACCCGAGGATGGAGAAGGAGCCATGAGATATTACTCCTGTGCTTCCAGGCACACCTGAATTCAAGCCCCCAACCTTCACCTGGGTGTAGCCCCAGCCCAGCACTTGGAAACCAGTGGTGCGTCCAGGGAATACTATGTAGCTTCTCTCCCAGATCGCATGTGAAGAGCTGCGGTTGCTAACAGAAAGTCAGAGTCTGCAAATAAGAACGTGCTAAGCACTGACTCTGTGTTCATCAGCCTGTGGCACCCAGAATCGCTCAGTGTCCTCCCTGATTCCAGCCCTCGGCAACTCTGACTCTCACCAGAGTGGATGGTGGTCACTGCTGTAGGTAAAAGCTCTGGAAGCCCCCAGATCGTCTCCTGCCTTATGCGCCCACAGTGCTTCTCCAACAGCCCTGGCAGTCCTCTGGAAACACACTGCCTTCCAGCTCTCCCTCAGCCCTGAGGTTAGCTCTGTTCCCCATGGATGTGGATATCAATTACCCTAGGACCTCTTTTAGGATGGAGTTAAATGGAGGACTTATTCCATTTGGAGGAACCATAGCACCTATCCGGCCAGCCTCGTCCTTAACATCCTCCAAACCAGAATGTAGCAGGAGTCCAGGAGTCACAGTGTTCCTGTCATAGACTGTTGCAATTCTCTAGATCAAGGATGTTCAAAAATATGGAAAAACTGAGGTTTAGGAAGAAATTGCTTTATTTACCAATTTACAAATGATACCCAGAGATTCCAAAAACTTTAATATGACCGAGTTGCACTAGAGGAAGGAGCAGCTGTCATTTAATTTTGCTCAGTCAGTGTCCTGTGATCAAATTCCTTTAGGGGAACAAAGGTCTCCCTGGTTTTACCTGTAATATGACCTCTAACATTAACAATCAGAAGAAGCTCCCTGTAATCTCTCTTCATGTTTATCACCCAGTTTGGGAGGAACCTCTCCACATATCCACAGTCTATCCCTTCATCACACCCCCTCCATCTTGAAACAGAAATCTCCCTAAAGATATTTGCTCTCGGCTTCTGCTCTCCAGTCCTCCCTTCACAATCAAAGTGAAAGCCTAGGGATCACTTCCTATCAGAAATGAATTCCTGGATCCATGCCTCTGCGAACTGTGGAGAGGAATCAAGTGTTTAGGACAAAGCACAAGCCCCAAAATCCACTCAAGAAAGTGACTGAATCACTGATTGGATTATCTGTGGGATGGATTGTCTGTGCGTGCTTGCTAAGTCACCTTAGTCGTCTCCAACTCTGCAACCCCATGGATCATGAGGGGCCGTCCAGGAAAACCAATCAAGATTTGCCTTTCATTTTTGACTTAAAGACAATTTCTGAGTGAAGTGACATGTTCTTTTTCACTCTTAGAATTTTCCTTCTACTGATAAGAGGAAGGGGTAAGTTCCTATGATATCGAAGGAAACGCCAGTCGTATGCAAAAGGGCGGTCACACCAGTGGAGACATTTCAAAAAACATTCCATCTTGAAATAATTATTTCAATATAAAAATCTATCTCAAGTCACATAGAAATGAAGAAAATCACTTGATGAAAGCCATAAAAGGAGAGTAATTCAGAGAGGCAGAAAACGAAGTATTTAGAAACAAATTAGTAAAAACATCAGATGGAGATCAACAGCCAGTAGAACTTTCCAAGACGAAGGGCATGCTCTATCCCAGCACTGTATGATACAGAAACTGCTGTGCCACACATGCATCCTGACAAAAGACTTGAAGTCTGGAAGGCACTACCAGCGATGCGAAATGCAGCTTGTTTGGTTGCATGAATTTAAATATTCCAGCCACATGGGGCTGTATTGGAGAGCACACAGCTAGGATCTTTGGTTAGGCAGATGAAATAATTAAATAGATTTAAGACAACAGTGTTGGAGCTGAAAAAAAGGGATGTGAACAAAGTTTGGAAATGAGAGTAGCAAAGAAAATGTTGACACAGTATGATTCAGAGACCATAAGAGGCTGCTTTGACCCCAGTGTCTAGAGACAAATAAAACTTATAACATTTAAGGGAAAGAAACACACTCCTTCTCAGTTTGGAGGACTCACCAAAACACCAAATTGCAGGAGCTGGTGAAGCCAAGTGGATTCTGAGGACTCCACACAAGCAGCTGATTTCTCTTTCTTCAAGGTCCCAAGCAGTCCAACTTCTTCTCTGAACAAATGCATCCCTCTGCCTGTGTGACTTTCTTTAACACCTGAATAACAGCCTATAGTCCAATCTAGCGATGGTTCACCTTATCAGGAACCCTCTTCAATTTGATTAGGTTTTCCAAACTAATAGGAAAGTATAACCCTCAGGCATTTTGAAGAGCAAGGATGACATTGTCCAGGGACAGTGAGAAGAGCCATCATTTCCTTCTTCATTCATAAATATTTTGAGTGCGTTTTCTGCACTGGGAACCATATTATGTCTTCAAATCAAGCAGGACATCAGACACACTGGGATTCTGGGGACATGAAGATGGGATTCTCTGGGAGAAATTAAAAATAAAATGCAAGGTGAAGGACTACGAACACTTGAAAGATAAACAACAAGCTGACCATATAAGACCTATTGCTCGACTGCAGAGCATGACTCATTAAAGCACTGGCCACACAGGGCCTTCAAGAACATGTTAAAAATTTATTAACTGTGCACAGAAAACGGGAAGACAGTTTTATATTCTATTTCTTGGTTAGTAGGGAAATCAACAAAAAATTTTCCTACATAGTAAACTATTATAATTTATTTTACTTCCATGCCATGCATAGTTGATTCTATATTGGAGTAGAAATATTACTGGTGTGGCGATGGTTCTTTAAGCTAAAACTTCCTGGTTCCCAAGTGGAAAAAATTAAGCCAGAGGACACAGTCAGTATTTCATTGTATCTGAGGACATTTTGTTTATACCTCATATAATGCCTGGGAATCCTATTATTTCATGCATTTCAATTCCATCTCCCATGTTCATTAAAGAAATTTCATCTGAAGCTAGTATACTAAGGTAAATCCACTAAATTTTAATTTTTTTAAAAAAGAATATTTTAAACTTTCCCCATTACCACTCATCTCCAAGGGCTCATCCTTTTCCCTTACGGTTCATCAGATTTTGTGTAGACCATTTCCTAAGTGAAATAGATTATTTTGGGAGTGGACACTTTCCACCACAAGATTTAAAGAACTCTTGCAGGGTTATGCATTATTTATGCCACCTCCCACATAAAAGGAAAGGAGTTGCGTTTCCTCTCACTTGGGAATTAATTTCTCTACCTGTGTTTTCCCCTATTCTCTCCTGGCACATCAGAATGTATGTTATGATTTAAAATGCATACACTGTATTGTATTTTCACCTAGTTTTTAAAGATAGTTGACGTAAAGTATGATATTCGTTTCAGATGTAGCATGGTGATGCAATATTTTATAGATTATGCCCCGCTAAAGTTATTGTAAAGTATTATCTGTATTCCCTGTGTTTTGTAATATATACTGGCAGCTCATTTATTTTATACAAAGCAGTTTGTTCCTCTTAATTTCCAACCCCTAACTTGAGCCTCCCAGTGGTAACCTTCCCCAGTGGTAACCACTACTTTGTAGACTATATCTGTGTGTTTCTGTTTTATTTTCTTTCAGATTACACACACAAATGATAACACACAGTATCTGTCTTTCTCTGAGTTATTTCACTTGGCATGAGATACAGTGCAACATTACTCAGTCACAGAAAGCAGTTTGCCATTTGCAGCAGCGAGGGTGGACTGGAGGGCACTATCGGTCCATCTGGATGGACACTTCGCTGCTTCCACATCTGGGCTCTGTAAACAACACAGTGTGAACATGAGGGGTGCATGTATCTATCAGAATCCATGTTTTCCTTTCCTCAGATTTTACCCAGGAGAGGAGTTTTGGATCACACAGTAGATCTGCTTAGTATTCTGAAGAACCTCCATACTGTTCTCCACAGCGGCTACACCAATTTGCATTCCCACTAACAGTGTAGAGGGCTCCCTTCTCTCCATATTCTACCCGACACCCGCCAGCCGTAGAATTCTGATGATAACCTGGACAGGTGTGAGGTGGAATCTCATTGTGGTTGGGCTTCCAGTTCTTTGATTAACATTGTTGAGCATCTTTTCATGTGACTGTGGCCAAGCGTATTTCTTCTTTACAAAAATGTCTGTTCAGACCTCTGCTCAATTGTTATTTGGTTTGTTTGGTCTTTTTGACATTGAGTTGTATGAGTTGCAAACCAACCATATATACTTTAAACTGCTCCTTCTCTCTGAACCCTCCTCTTAGCATTTAAATATGTTATGGCATCATCCAACCTGAAATTTGAAATGAAACAAAAAAAGATAAGCAAACAATTTGGATTCTTTTTATTTCTAATGGCTTCCCTCTCATATCCTCTTTAATCCAGGTTGAGGGTAGAGCTTATTAACATTTCTCCCCACCTCAAAAAATCTTGTGTTTTTTCCCCATTAATTCATAGACATGATTCTTGCCAGCAAAGCTCACGTCCGATCAAACTTGAAGTCTCATGAGATGCCATCAGTCTTCATGTTATTTCCATCCTGAACAGAAGTTGATTCTTTCTGTTGTGAGCTTGATTTTCCCTGGAATCTTATCAGTTTCGTCACAGTTTTGGATACCAGAGGACAGGGAGATGAAGTTTCATGTGCTGAGTATTTATTCAGGAGTGATCTCAAGATAAACATGTCGGGAAAGAATGAGGAGGAGGAAATCCATGGAGTCAGGAAGCCCGGCTTCACCTCAGCCCGACAGCAAGCGCTGGCCAAGCATGCGGTGACCACTGTGCTTACGTGGCCCTTCGTGTGTGTCCTTAGTCGGACTAAAGTGTCCAGGGCTGGACCTCCATCCCTGGGGTCGCCCCACGAGGAGGGTGTCACCTTGAGACAGGTGGCGCTTTGCTGATGCGCCACCCCCTGCGCGTGCTGACTGGTAAAGTCCCCCAGGGAGTGTCCCCCATCACCCTGCAGCTCAGAGAGCGGTGAGGACAACACCCTCCATTCTCTGTGGCCAGAGCGGGCACTCTCGACTCAGACCCTTGCAGGCCCAGTCAGGGCAGATGGCTGGAGTTCAGCCGTGATTAGGGGTAGGGGGACACGAAACTGGGAACTGCACGTTCCAAGAGGTGGCTGCCCTGCCAGCTAGCTGTCCTTAGTCCAGAGAGCTGGTGGTGTCCTGTGGGGGTCCCGGACCAAGCCTCTCTGTGCCCAGAAGCCCCTCCTTCCATGGCTGGCAATAGAGTTAGAGCCCCCATGCCCTCCTGTGGATGTGGATTCCTTTCTCTTCCTGCTCCTAGGCTTTGCCCCAGAACATATTTCCCTGTTAAATCTAGACCGCTGCTGCCCCGAGGACTGATATCACGACCTTGTCACGCACTCGGGGAGGCCTGTCCCTTCATCCCCTTTGCCATAGGTTTATCACCATCATTAATATAATAAGCACATCTCCTTCCACACATTCATCATCGTCCTCATTATTGTTAATCTTCATTATTCCCATTATTCCTATTACTGTCTATTATAGTACATTGTGGTTGTTAATATGCAACACTGAGGGGACACGCTCTCTGGGGAAGTGTTTCCAGGTGTACCACATGGTACTCTTCTCCTGAGGAGCTTCCTGAAATATTCCAAACCAGCCTCCAGGGGCAGAATCAACACTCGACTCTACTAACAGATAATCAAGGTATGAAACAGGTATGAAACAGATAACTAACAGGATGCAATGCACAGCATAAGGAATATAGACAATATTTTATAACCATTCTAAATGGAGTATGATCCATTATGGACTCCTGAGAGTCTCTTGAACAGCAAGGAAATCAAACCAGTCAAATTTAAGGGAAATCACCCTGAATACTCGTTGGAAGGACTGACGCTGAAGTTGCAACTCCAGTATTCTGGTCATCTGATTCGAACAGCTGACTCATTGGAACTGATGCTGGGAAAGACAGAAGACAGGAGGAAAAGAGGGTGTCAGAGGATGGGATGGCTGGATGGCATCACCAGTGCAATGGACCTGAACTTGAGCAAACTTCGGGAGATGGTGAGGGACAGAGAGGCCTGGCCTGCTGCAGTCTGTGGGGTCACAAAGAGTCGGACATGACTGGCAACTGAACAACACATGATCCATTATCATCATCCAAAGAGCCAAGTACTAAGTTGTACAGCTGAAAGTAATATCCTGTAAGTCAATTGTTCTACTTTTTAAAAAATCAATAAAAAAATAAGAGCAGGTTTAAAAACAAACCAGAAAAAAACACCAAAAATGAATGAACTTTATGAACTGGATTGTGTCCCCTTCCCCAAATTCATATGTTGAATCCCTCACGTTGAAGAGACCAGAATGCGACATCCCTGATGGGGGATCTAGTGGTTAAGACCTCACTTTCCCATGCAGAGACAGCAGGTTTGATCCTTGGTCAGGGAACTAAGATCTCACATGCTGCAGGGTGTGGCCAAAAATTAAAAATAAATAAAGATTGAGGAGACCAGAATGGGGCCGTCTATGGGAAAGGGGCAGACAAAACACTGATTAGGTTAAAGTCATCCCCTGAGGGTGGGTCCCTGGTGCCCTTAGAAGAAAAGCAAGAGATCGCAGAGCCTGAGGAGGGGAGGCCGAGAAGGACACAGCGGGTGAGCAGTGTCCACATGCTAAGGATGGCGGCCTCAGGAGAAAACAAACCCATCTACACCTTCATCTGGAAACTCCTTGCCTCCAGGAGACCGCAGAGCCTGAGGAGGGGAGGCCGAGAAGGACGCAGCAGGTGAGCGGTGTCCACACGCTAAGGATGGTGGCCTCAGGAGAAAACAAACCCACCTACAGCTTCATCTGGAAACTTCCTGCCTCCAGGAGACCCCAGAGCCTCTGGCAGCAGTTGGAAACTTCCTCATGCTACGTACTAAGTCGCTTCAGTCATGTCCGACTCTTTTGGACCCCATGGACTGTAGCCTGCCAGGCTCCTCTGTCCATGGGGATTCTCCAGGCAAAAACACTGGAGTGGGCTGCCGTGCCCTCCTCCAGGGGATCTTCCGAACCCAGGGATCGAACCTGGGTGTCCTATGTCACCTGCATTGGCAGGCTGGTTCTTTACCACTAGTGCCTCCTGGGAGATCCTCTTTATTTAGATGAAACTAGAGCGTGCACCTCTAAATTCAGCCTGGGGGAAGGTGCAGTTTCACGTCAAACCCCTCAGGATATATCTTCCACTTCTCTGACCCAGAACGACCTGGTTCTCACTGGCCTCTTCTTTCCAGGAGAACTCGTGTCCCAAGGACGCACAGGTAACAGTGACAGAGGAGACTGACCCATGTTTATCATGGTCTTCAAGCTGACAGTCAGCTTTTCCCACAGTCAAATAGCCAGCAGACCTATTAGCTCCAAAGAGCTGGAGGAAGGTGAGCTCTCTATTACATTCATTGTTAAACAGCCTCCAGGAATACCAGCAACTGTATTTTTTCCCCTTTGACCATGTGTGAATGAAAAGTCTGTTTCTTGGGTGGGTAATTATGGTATCACAAGTTTTAAAGTGAAGTGAAAAGTGATCTCAGTCCAGGCTCACAGAGGAGGATTACATTGTCAAGGGCAGAGCAAGGTCGCTTGTGGAGGAGCTGGAAGGCTTTAAGCATTTACTGAGAATGTATTTGCTCCACTCATGATGAAGGTTGGAAGCTGGGACGAGCATAATAAAGGGTTATGAGCGTTCACTGAGTGCCCAAGGCTGGGAACGGATAACGAAGGGTTATACGCCTGGCCTTGAGGCGTTCGAAGGCTTCCTTCTGACCACCGGTTTCTGGGAGCAAGGACTGTTGTTTCATGATAAGACTCGTTTTAGAGTTTCGCCAAAGCTATGTTATGGCTTGGGCGGTGGGAACTGTATTTTATGCTTGTATGCTTTGATGTTTTATCGAGAAAGGCTACGTGCAAGTCTGCATTATGCTCTGCTCTATGAAACCATATATCTGTAAAAGGATGGATAATAAAATTTGTCAGTCCACTAGAGGCTGTCCCTGAGTGTCCTTTTCACAGTGCGGTTCTCCGAGCCTTACAGTTGCTGAAGGCGAGGGCATGTTTTTTACGTTCTTTGCAATTTCACATTTCATATAATAAGGTCGCAGGCTTGCTGTATGGAATGACAGTCATCCTCACACCTGGGTTTCTGCCCTGAAGTCTCCACCCCAGCAGGAATGGGGCCACTTTTCCCCACTAAGAGGAGCAGCTCAAAACTGCTGCATCAGGCAGAGTGCCCAAGACACTCCCTTTGGGCGGGTCTGTGGGGCCTCACCCGGCTCGGGTCAGGCGTCTCCACGTGCCAGGAAGCAGGTACCCCTGGGTCCAGAGAAGAGCGGCTCACCTCTGTGAGGGTGAAGAGTCAGTGCAGGAGGGAGAGGTCTGGGTAGGTCTGCGATCATGCCTCTGGCTCTCTGGAATGTGCTAGAAAGTCTCTTAGTGAGCATGTAGATTTGTAGATAAGTTTCCTCTAAGCAGCAAAGCATGTTTCTGGTCAACTGATGTGTGGACCACAGCGGGGCACGGCTGTGGGTGGGCTAGGTCGGCCCCTGGGCCTGCCCTGGATCCCTGCGCTCCGAGGCCTCCCCTCCCACGTTGGGTGAAAGCATCTGGACACTAGGTTCATATCACAGTGTGGTTTGGAAATTAAACCAGGAAAAGTAAGGGGTGAAAATCCTTTGTAAAGTCCTTCTATAGGATTAAAAAAAAAACTCAAATAACAGACCTGGGCTGCTGCAGGCCCCTAGATCCAGTTTAAGAGGTTTTTCAACTTGCTCTAGAGACTGCAGACAGCTGGGTCCATAAAATGGACAGAAATGTCTGTCAACCTCTTGTTTTAAGAGTCTGCAGGTGGCCGTGATCGAGGCCTCACACAGAACCAGTCTGCAGGCCGACGGAAGAGGTCAGTGCCAAGCGTCCCCTGGGTCGGTGTAGACAGCCGGTGACACACAACTCAGCAGGGGGAAAGAAGCCTGGAATTGGGGGGGGGGAATCACACACACACACACACATGCACACATATTCACACACACACTCCTGCACAGAGACATCTGTGCATGTATACCCACACTCACACACATACCTGTGCACACATGTGGGTGTGCACGCACACACACACACACCTGGAGCACACAGATGTTGGTGCCTGTATACCCACATGCACAACACACACATGTGCACACACCCTGAACTTACATTTTTCCGTTGACTAGTAGCAGGGCTGAGACATCTCTCATGGGAATCTGTTTCCACTCAGCTGGATTACGGTTAGTCAGTCTACTTTCTAGGCCACCGCTCAACTCAGGGAGCTTTCAGGACTCAACCTTTAGATTCAGTTGAGTTTGCCTGTCTCAGTTGTGCTGGCAAGAGGGGTCCTTCCCAGGGCCTGTGTTTGCGTAGGAAGGGGGAGAGGGGTCTCCTCTCTGGCCAGACGGTGTCCCTTCTTCCCTGTTGATCATTCTCTGGGTCCTGGTGACCCCCGAGTTACTGATCACCAAGCAGAAAGCACACTGTCTCCGTGGAGGAGCTCAGGAGACCCTTGGGGTGATGTGTGGTCTGGACGGTATGACGAAAGGGAGGGGGTGCCAGCCAAGACACCCGCACTCCTGTCCTGGCCCATCCAGAGGGACTTTCGGGAGTCCCAGGACTCCATCCCACCTAGCTCTCTGGGTTGCTGTGGATGTGCCTTTGTTCTGGTAGGGGGAAAGGACAGGACATAGTTTATTCAGCTAGTTTATTTGGCAGTTTAATTTATAAAAGTAAGTATTAGTCACCTGTCACAGGAGCATCTGTCTGCGCTCTTCCCAGAGCGCAGGAATATTTGGGGCACTGGGTTTCCTCCAGGGAAAGTGACTCACCTACAGCCCAGGCGGGACTCCGCTTCCTGCCAACATCAATGCTGGGACGCAGCTCAGAAAATCGTGGGCTCCAGCTGCATAAGGCTGCGACCCTCAGGCCCTGCTGCTTCTCCTACAGCATCTCACTCCTTCTCCCGGTGACCCGCTGCCAAAGGCCCCGGGAGAGGGGCTTCCCACACCTCCGCCCAGGATACCGCGTTTCTGGTGGTCTGTCTAATCTCTGCACTCAGCTCCGTGCAGAGAGGCAGGCGGTCCGGCTCTCGTTCCAGGGGACCGGTCCCTGCGGGGCCACCACGAGGGGAGGCTCGGATCTCCTCTTGTTCATCAGAACGCGCCCCTCGACCACACCCCCGGCGGCTGGAGCAGAACAGACCCGGGGAGACCTCCCTGACGGCGGGACCGCGGTCCAGACAAGTCTGTGGCCTTCAGACCTGACCTCTGGGAGGCCATCAAGGCCCTCAGCCGTCTGAAATACGTTTCCTCGAGGTCCTGAACTACAAGAGGTTTGGCAAGTTGGAAAACCGGGACTCGAACAGTCAGAGCGCTGGCTTTGAGCTACTGAGAAGGTCCTGCGCGGGAAGGAGCCGGCGGCCCTGGAGCCCGCCCTGCCGTGCGCGCCACGAGGCGGCGCCGGAGAAGGGACCCGGTCCACGTTCCGGGCGGCAGGCGGGACCGGACTCCTCCCGAACGCGAGTCTGCAAAGAGCCTGGACAGACGGACTGTTAACCGAGAGACGCAGGTGCCCACTGACACGGCGGAGTGAGCGCCAGGCGGAGCTTGAGAGCCGCGGTCCCCCTTTGAAAAGTGCGAGAGGCGGGCGCTGTACACGGGGCCCGGGCGGGGTGCGCGCGGGGCCGCGGGGCCGGACGGACGGACGCCCCGGGCGCGGGGCCCACACCCCGCGGGGCCGGACGGACGGACGCCCCGGGCGCGGGGCCCACACCCCGCGGGGCCGGACGGACGGACGCCCCGGGCGCGGGGCCCACACCCCGCGGGGCTGGACGGACGGACGCCCCGGGCGCGGGGCCCACACCCCGCGGGGCTGGACGGACGGACGCCCCGGGCGCGGGGCCCACACCCTGCGGGGCTGGACGGAGGGACGCCCCGGGCGCGGGGCCCACACCCCGCGGGGCCGGACGGACAGACGCCCCGGGCGCGGGGCCCACACCCCGCGGGGCCGGACGGACAGACGCCCCGGGCGCGGGGCCCACACCCCGCGCGCTTCCCGGCAGCGCTCAGCTCCCCCGCGCCTTTTCTTGGTGCAGCGGAGCCGGGCTGTTCACTGGGAAGAGCAGAGAGCAGGAGAGACTCGGAGACTCACAGCCAAACCCACAGGGACGACTCAGTTCCGGGAGCAGGCTCGGCCAGCCGACCCGCGCTCCGCGCCTGAGACGGGCGCCCGCACCTGCTCCGGCCCGACCTGGGGGCGCGGGGCTCGGGGTCCTCCGCACACGACGGCGCCTGAGGGGACAGGGCTGGGGCGGAGGCGACCCTGCGGCTGAAGGGGCTTCAAATACACACAAACGTAAGGAATCCCAATATTCCTATTTCCTAGCTTTGGTATTTCTCAACATTTTACACATTTCCCAGCTCTGTACTTTTCATGTCTTTATTTCTCACTCCCTTTTCTTTTTATGACTGAAATGGGAAGTGTTTACTCTTTAATTTTTATTTATGTATTCACTTATTTTTCAATTGGACTGCAGTGGCTTTACAGCGTCGTGTTCGTCTCTGCCCTACCGCAAAGTGAACCAGCTGCATGAGTACAGGTATCCCTGCTTTCCTGGATTTCCTTCCTCCTGAGGTCACCGCAGAGCATCTCCCCTTTCTCTTCTTTTTGCTGGACTGTTCTGAAGCAAATCCAGGGTATCGTGGCATTTCACTGCCCAGCCCTCCAGGGAGCTGCTTTAGCTGATGAGGCCCTTTCTCTTCCAGCATAACTGCCTCGTTGCTGGCCCCCGAATCAAGTCAGTAAGAAGCCTCTGATATTACCTAGTCCATATTCAACCTTACCTGGCCCACTCGAAAATGTTTTCTTGCAACTGGTCTCTTTGACACAGAATCCAAACAAGGCCCACTCATTGGTTGTTTTGCCTCTTTTCTCTCTATAATGGCAATCCCTTCTCCTCAGGCCATGGTTTTTGTAAAAAACAAACAAAAAGTTTATTTTTCCTGTGCATCTCCTGTTCATTTATTTATTTATTTATTTTTAAATTTACAATATTATATTGGTTTTGCCATACATCACCATGAATCCGCCACAGGTGTACACGTGTTCCCCATCCTGAACCCCTCCTCCCACCTTCCTCCCCATACCATCCCTCTGGGTCATCCCAGTGCACCAGCCCCAAGCATCCTGTATCCTGCATCAAACCTAGACTGGCGATTCATTTCTTATATGATATTATACATGTTTCAATGCCATTCTCCCAAATCATCCCACCCTCTCCTTCTCCCACAGAGTCCAAAAGACTGTTCTATACATCTGTGTCTCTTTTGCTGTCTTGCGTACAGGTTTATTGTTACCATCTTTCTAAATTCCATATATATGCGTTAGTATACTGTATTGGTGTTTTTCTTTCTGGCTTACTTCACTCTGTATGATCGGCTCCAATTTCATCCACCTCATTAGAACTGATTCAAATGTGTTCTTTTTAATGGCCGGGTAATACTGTATTGTGTATATATACCACTGCTTTCTTATCCATTCATCTGCTGATGGACATCTAGGTTGCTTCCATGTCCTGGCTATTGTAAACAGTGCTGCGATGAGCATTGGGGTACACGTGTCTCTTTCAGTTCTGTTTTTTCGGTGTGTATGCACAGCAGTGGGATTGCTGGGTCATAAGGCAGTTCTGTTTCCAGTTTTCTTAAGGAATCTCCACACTGTTCTCCATAGTGGCTGTACTAGTTTGCATTCCCACCAACAGTGTAAGAGGGTTCCCTTTTCTCCACACCCTCTCCAGCATTTATTGCTTGTAAACTTTTGGATCGCAGCCATTCTGACTGGTGTGAAATGGTACCTCACTGTGGTTTTGATTTGCATTTCTCTGATAATGAGTGATGTTGAGCATCTTTTCATGTGTTTATTAGCCATCTGTATGTCTTCTTTGGAGAAATGTCTATTTAGTTTTCTTTGACCCATTTTTTGATTGGGTCATTTATGTTTCTGGAATTGAGCTGCAGGAGTTGCTTGTATATTTTTCAGAGTAGTTGTTTGTCAGTTGCTTCATTTGCTATTATTTTCTCCCATTCTGAAGGCTGTCTTTTCACCTTGCTTATAGTTTCCTTTGTTGTGCAGAAGCTTTTAATTTTAATTAGGTCCCATTTGTTTATTTTTGCTTTTATTTCCAGTATTCTGAGAGGTGGGTCACAGAGGATTCTGCTGTGATTTATGTCGGAGAGTGTTTTGCCTATGTTGTCCTCTAGGAGCTTTATAGTTTCTGGTCTTACATTTAGATCTTTAATCCATTTTGAGGTTATTTTTGTGTATGGTGTTAGAAAGTGAGCATCTCCTGTTCTGACGTTGACTTATTGCTTCCTTGAGCCGTTGCTTTACTTGTTTCTCTAACTTTTGCATTTCCTGTAAATTGTTAGTTAGATGTAGAAACTTGATTAGTTTTGGGTTCAACTGCTGGTGAGCCCTGAGGGAACTCAAGATGAGAAAACTCAGGATCCTGGCCCCAGAGAGCTGAGGAATGGTTTCATTGAGCCCAGACTCTTGCATCTTTCCATCCCTAGAAAAGTGCTAAATTCCTTAACTGGGGATATCTGTTTTTCTTTTATGAACAGTAACCTTTTGTTCTACTTGTTGTTATCGCAAAAATTCCTATATATCCTGGCATATATGCTGGGTTCACCATTTCCTTTTCCAAACAGTTTTATCTGAGAGGCTCTCTCCCTAAAAATGTCGGCCGATTAAACATAATTCTCAACTTTGAGGTTGTGCATTTTTTTTTCAGCGGACATGCTTTTGGCCAGAGTATTTCTTGGGTGATGGTGTGCGCTCCTCTGAATCACAGTAGGAGGTCCATGAACTTACAGTCTTGTAAGCTTTCAGTGAGGACAAAACAAGGTTGATCACTGAGTTTAGTTGGTCTCAGCCTTAATTTTCTATCATCAAATTCCCTGCCAGGCTTTCCAGTGGATGTTTTAAAGCCATCCAATGACATTGTTTTAGTTCTGTGATTTCATTCAGGGGTGCATAATGGTGATTTTCCAATTCTATTATCCATTCTTCATTTATTAGCTGGAATTTTCTATAAATATTTCACTCATATAATGGTTGTTTTTTTGATTGCAGCCATGAAATTAAAAGACACTTCTTCTTTGAAGGAAAATTATGACCAACCTGCTGCAGCTGCTAAGTCGCTTCAGTCATGTCCAACTCTGTGCGACCCCAGAGATGGCAGCCCACCAGGCACCCCCGTCCCTGGGATTCTCCAGGCAAGAACACTGGAGTGGGTTGCCATTTCCTTCTCCAATGCATGAAAATTAAAAATGAAAGTGAAGTCACTCAATCGTGTCTGACTTCTAGTGACTCCATGGACTGCTGCCTAGCAGGCTCCTCCGTCCATGGGATTTGCCAGGCAAGAGTACTGGAGTGGGTGCCATTGCCTCCTTTGTAATATAACCAACCTAGATAGCATATTCAAAAGCAGAGACATTACTTTGTCAACAAAGGTCCTTCTAGTCAAGGCTATGGTTTTTCCAGTAGTCATGTATGGATGTGAGAGTTGGACTATAAAGAAGGCTGAGCACTGAAGAATTGATGCTTTTGAACTTTGGTGTTGGAGAAGAGTCTTGAGCATCCCTTGGACTGCAAGGAGGTCCAACCAGGCCATCCTATGGGAAATCGGTCCTGGGTGTTCACTGGAAGGACTGATGTTGAAGCTGAAACTCCAGTATTTTGGCCACCTGATGCAAAGAGCTGACTCATTTGAAAAGACCCTGATGTTGGGAAAGATTGCGGGCAGAAAGAGAAGGGGACAACAGAGGATGAGATGGTTGGATGGCATCACCGACTCAATGGACATGAGTTTGGGAAAACTCTGGGAGTTGGTGATGGACAGGGAGGCTTGGCGTGCTGCAATTCATGGGGTTGCAAAGAGTCAGACACGACTGAGCGACTGAACTGAGCTGAATGGTTGTTTACCCTAAAATACAGTTTCTATAAGAGGGGCAGAATAAATGCTTAATCTTTTCTCTTATATACTAGTTTCCAGAGTAATAAGTTTACACCTTAACAAACTCCAAGTATAAATAATATTGTTTTTTAAGTATCAGTACTACCTCATGGATTTTTCTATATTTGGTGTTTAAAATATAATGTACTGTTATATTTTTTGTATTTAATGTGTTTATATATTTTATATATTTAATCAGTTGTAGTCATAATTCTCTGCTGGGATGGAAAATGCTCCATCCTAGTCTAGGGAGTCCCCGTCAGATTGGAGCCAGTGTTCTTCGGACATTCACCAGCCTTTGGTAGCTTCTCTACCATCTAGCACAATGCTAACCCCAGACTCATCCTGTCCATCTCATGCTCCGTACTTGGAACCTCCTGTTTCTGTAAGAGATCCTGGTTCTGTGCTAGGGGTGCTCATTGCTACTTCATTGTCTCTGCATTTGTAGGGGTGGGGCTGAGAAATATACACTTATTAAGAGAGGAAAAGTCAGGATTTTATACTAATATATCCAATTCAAATTTAAGGCTATAGGATTTTAATATAACCTTTTAATTTTATATGAATCTTCTCTTATGTCAGAACTCTTGGTTCTGATGATGATTTTCATCCTCCCCCCAACTTGACTTTCATCTTGAGAAGCTTCAGATGGACACACAGGCAAGATCAGTACAATGCGTACTGTACACCCTCCCTCTGGATCCACCAGTTGTAATCGCTTTGCAAGTTTAATTTGCTTTGGGTGATTACAGAGGAAGTTGCCAGCTTTGTGCCATTTCAGCCAGCCCTAAATACTTCAGCTCATACCTCCTAGGAACAGGCCATTCTTCGGCAAAATGTCAGTGCAGGAAACAACACAGATGCAAATCTCGTAGATACTGCTCTGAGGAGGGGCACGGGTCCCGGTGTGTTCAGATGACTTTGGCTTTTCCATTGGACAACAGTCATGTCTTGCATCTAGTTGCCAGCTTTGTGACATTTCAGCCAGCCCTAAATGCTTCAGCTCGTACCTCCTAGGAACAGGCCATTCTTTGGCAAAATGTCAGTGCAGGAAACAACACAGATGCAAATCTCGTAGATATTGCTCTGAGGGGGGGCACTGGTCCTGGTGTGTTCAGATGACTTTGGCTTTTCCATTGGACAATAGTCATGTCTTGCATCTTCAAAGTATATGTTCTATACTCTGCATACATTTTACACAAATATACATGTATTTTGTGAAAAGGAAATTCTTCAAAAGTACTTATCACTGGAAGCCACCACCTTTCACTGCTCCTTCTCTGAATGACATGCTTACCCCTTATTTTCACTTGTCAACTTTAAACACCATCTGTTGCCTCATAAACCACAAGGACTTAGTTGATACTACCCACTCCCCTCACCACTGGACCACCAGGGGATTCCCCCACGTTTTTATACTGCTTGACTTTTATGTGTGCTTGTGATTGATCGAAGTGAATGTGGACTTGCTCTTGCCAGATGAAGGAGAGGACAGCGTGTGTATCGTCAGGAGTTGTAAGAAATTTATTGGAAAAAGGGGAAGGCACCCCTCTCTCTCCCAGCAGTGGGTGTCTACAGGCCTCGTGGTGCAGAAATGACAACAGGCAGGGGCAGTGGTCCTGGAGAATGCTTCTGTGGGTGATGTGTACGTAGATCACGTGACTGTGCCGGAGTTAGAAATGGTCCTCCAGGAACCAGCTATTAGGCCTCCTTACTCGGGATAGTTTTATGGTCCTAATGAAAGCTGTCAAATGCTAAGGTTAACCAACCCACAGCCCACAGTCCCGGCCCAGGGAGCGGCAGGGCAGCATTCTGGGCTCAGCAGATGGACAGGCTGCTGAGATCGCTGGGCCTGGGATGAGCTTCTGCTGCGAATGAGGGGCCTGGGGCTGTGTCATTTATCACGTGCTCTCGGTCTCACCTGGACCCCTGCATCGCTCACCTGTAGACCTGGTGATAAATCAGAGTGGAGGTGGCACGGCTCACGGCCTCGTCAGCATCCCCCAGTCCCGTACTCTGTGGGCTTTGCTGCCTGGCCTGTCTGCCCTTTCGAACTTCAGACTTTCTTATTCTCTTCCAAAAGGAGACACAAGACTCATTCTGGTCTCAAGGACGTACACCTCACAAAATCCTTTTATTAAAACAATGGTTACAAAGACTTCACATGGCTCCCGAGTCCCCTCTGCCGTCACTCCCAGCTCAGAGTCAACGGATGCAGCACTTGGCTTTGCCCTTGTATCAGGTGCCTTCAATCCTGTTGTAGAGGGGGCAGGGCGATAGGTTGCAGGTCCCCCCTTTCCTGGCACATATGTAGCTGTCAGACCGCTGGCCGAGAGCCGTAAGCTGGCCGGCACCTGAGAGAAGGGCAAAGCAACCGTGACTCCTGGCTTGCGGCCACAGGGATTTCAGGGGAAAGCAGGACAGACAGCCCTTTTGCAAAGCACGTCACAGGGGTTTCCCTTGCAAGAGCTTCACACCAAGATGACCTGTGGAGCTGCTCATGAAATACGGCATCTGAAGAAGCCCCTCAATGATGGTGAGTTGGTGTCTCCACCCTTAGCAAGCCCTAATTTTTTGGCATTATCTTTGAAGATTCAGTACATTATAGGACCCAAAAGAAACAGCAACATATCTCATCAGAGTGCTTTGGTTACATCCCGTATTCTAGAATGAGTCTGTGTGATTTTTAGCAAAGCACTCAAACATTCTGAACCCCAGTTCTCAAAATTAAGGAGACTAGACTATGTGATCTCATTTGTTTTCAAGATTCTGAGACGGGTCATCTTTCTTTTCATGGGGAAATAGCACTTTTATGATTACTTTTTTAAATTTAAACTTTTTATTTTATATTGGCGTGTAGCTGATTAACAATGTTGTGATAATTTCAGGTGGACAGCAAAGGGACACACCCATACATATGCATGTATCCATTCTCCCCCAAATGCTCCTCCCATCCAGGCTGGCATGTGAACAATGGGCAGAGTTCCATGTGCTTACAATATGTCCTTGTTGGACTTATAGCATTTATACATACCATTATGGCTGCATTTAATTCTCCAAGACAGGTATCACTTTTTACTAACTAAATGACAGAGGAATTGAGATTAAATGTTCTCATTATCTAATCAGTCAATGGTTATATTATGTTAAAAGATGCAGAAAAATATTTGAAAAAATTCAACATTGATTCATGATTAAAAAAAGAAAGAACTCCTACCAAGTAAGGAACTGGAGGAAACTTCCTTAACCTGATAAAGAGTACTTACAGAAGCCCACAGCACGAAAACATTCCACGAGACTAACAATCAGACGAGCATAACTTCTATTGTCATTATCATTCCACATGTACTTGAGGTACCAGCCAGGGGAATAAGATAAGAAAGAAAGAAACAAAAGGTACAAGCATTGGAAAGGAAGAAATAAAACTGTCTCTATTTGCAGATATTATGATTAGATGTAGGCAGCCTAAAAGGAACTAACAGGAAAGCTTAGCAAATTTGCTGTCCATGAGATCAATATACAAAAACAAAAAAGAATTTTGCAATCAACAGGAAAAAAAAAAAAAAGAAAAACACCTTATAGAAGAGCATAAGACAGGCTTGGTTACAAACTAAAAAATAATGTGCAATATCTCTATCTGTAAAGAATATAGTAAATTTTTTTGTAATTTAAAGAGGTCTTAAATAAATAGAAATGCTATGCTTAAGCATTGGAGGATTAATTATTTTTAAAATGTTAATTTTCCCCCAATTAAGCTGCAGTGCTAGCCCAAAACCATGAAAATCCCAGCAGATTCTTTCAGTGACACTTGATGAGCTGATTTTAAAATTTTTGTGGCAATTCAAAGGACCAAGAATAGCTGAGGCAGTCTTAGCAAAGAAGGCAGGAGAACTTGCTTTACTGGATTTGAGACTAATTATAGAGCCACTGTAATCAGACCAGATGGTGAGGATACAAACGCATGGAGCAGGGCAGACAAATACACACGGAGAACAGCAGAAGATGCCCAGGGGATCATGCAGATTCTGAAAGCTGAACAGCAGCGGCTCAGCATAACAGTGGAGGAAAACAGTCTCCTCCGTGCTTGGTTCTGGAACAGTTAAATATTCATAATGGAACAAATAAACCCTTTACCCTTAGTCGCACCACACGTGCACACTAAAAATCACTTCCAGATGATTATAAACCTAGATGCAAAAGGAAAATCAATAAGCCCTCAGAACACTGAACACTTCATGCCTTTGGGCTAGAAAAAGATTTCTTAAGGCATCAAAGTACTAACGCCAAAGGAAAAAATATGACACACTTAACCACCTTAAAATAATGTGGAAAATTCAGAGAGTGAAAAACTAAGGCACAAAGTGAGGGAAGATATTTGTCATGCTTACAACTGACACGCTGCTATGTAGAATATATAAAAAAACTACTCCAGATTACACGGCCTCTCCTCCGACCAGCCTCCACACCCAGGAGACCAATCACTTACAGGAGCTGTGTCTGGGGCACCCCTGGTGGTCCAGTGGTTAAGAATCTGCCTTGCAATGCAAGAGACATGGGTTTGATCCCCGGCCCAGGAAGACCCCACATGCCTCAGAGCAACTGAGCCCCACGTGCCACACTACTGAGCCTGTGCTCTAGAGCGCGGGATCCGCAACTACCCAAGCCCACATTCCAGAAAGCCCGTGCTCATCCCCAACAAGAGAAGCCACGACAGCAAGAAGCCTGCACACGCAACAAAGAACAGCCCCCGCTGCATAACTAGAGAAGGTCCTCACATCAGCGAAGCTCCAGCACAGCCAAAATGAAGAAATAGACCCTTATGAAGAAGAAGAAGAAGCCATGTTTGAGTCTGTGACTAGTTTGAAAGCCTCTGGGGCCCACCTGAACACAGATGGGGTCTCCTGCTGCCTCAGGCCTGATTGACCTGTGCTTTCCTACATCCCTGGCCTGTCTGCTGACCCCTCACCCTGATCCCAGCATGCTTTGTGCCTTGGCAGCCCTGCAGTGTTGGAGCTGATGGCCTGGGTTTGAGTCTCTGTCTGTCTGTTACCAATCATGTGACTTTAGCCAAGTTATTAAGCCACAGAATGGGGGTAATGATTCTTCCTCCCCATAGCAGAGCTGGGAGGACTAGAGTAAGAGTGAGAGCTCTGTTTTTTTGTTTTTGTTTTTGTTTTTTTTGATGTTGTTGTTGTTTTAATTTATCTGGACGTCTGGGCTTTCAAGGGGATCCCTCGGTTGCTTAGATGGTAACAAGTCTGCCTGCAATGTAGGAGACCAGGGTTCAATCCCTAGGTGGGAGAAGACCCCTGGAGAAGGAAATGGCACCCTACTCCAGTATTCTTGCCTGGGAAATCCTATGGATGGAGGAGCCTGGCAGGCTATAGTCCATGGGGTCACAGAGAGTCGGACACGACTGAGTAGCTCGCCTACCTCCTGGGCTTTCATACCAGCTCTCCTTCCCATGTAGCTTGTCCTTGCCCTCTCTCATTTTGATAGAGGCAGAGTGAAGAGACAAAATCGGTGATTAAATAGTTCATCCCACTAGGGGATTGCAAGTAGAAAAATATGGGAGACCCCTGCAAGGTAATGATCACTCGAGAGGGCAGGTTTGCTTAACCACAAAACCCAGCAGGCTTGCTTAGCAACAAAACCGAGCAACAGAGGCACAAGGCAAGCCTCAATGCAGTAAAACAATGGCTAGAGACCCACAGTCTGCCCAGTGAGCTCAGCAAGTCAGTGAGCCCAGGACATGCTCTCTGCACACATGATAAAGCTAATCTGCAGACCTAGCTTGACTAGGGGAAGGAAATGGCAACCCACTCCAGTGTTCTTGCCTGGAGAATCCCAGGGACGGAGGAGCGTGGTGCGCTGCTGTCTATGGGGTCACATAGAGTCGGACACGACTGAAGCGACTTAGCAGCAGCAGCAGCTTGACCAGGAAGGGACGAGAAAACGCCCCTGCTCAACCTGGAGGAGGAGCAATGTTGGAAGCATGATGTCCACCTAAGAAAGTCAAAGAAGTTCTTCTCCCCCTCCCCCCTTTTCCATTGCTTATAAAGAAGCCAGTAAGTTTGCGGGTGTAGCACCCCATTGCCTACCCACTTTTAAACCCCACAAATGTCATATCCTAATAAATCACTTCTATCACTTTGCCTCTCATTGAATTCTTTTCTGGGCTGAGATATAAAGAACTTTGGTACCAGAGCTCTTCAGAGCCAAAAACGACTCCGAACAGTTTCACTTTCACTGGTTTAGTTAAGTTGGGGCTGAAAATCCAGATTCCCACCTCAGCCAGGCAGGTAACACAGCTCTGTGAAATGGGCGGAGGTGAGGCAGTAGGGACTGCTGGGGTCTGCGGCGTCCTGAGGAGTGCACCCTGTGTGGAGGCAAAGCCTGCAGCTCACTGTTGCCAGGCAGGAATCTGCCACATCTGTTGTGTCTTTAAGAGAAGATAACATGTACACACTGCTATATTTGATGTGGATAACCAAAAGGGCTCCTGGTGGCTCAGCACGTAAAGGATCTGCCTGCAGTACAGGAGACACAGGAAACTTGGGTTCGACCCCGGGGTCAAGATCTCCTGGAGGAGGGCATGGCAGCCCACTCTGGTATTCTTGCCTGGAGCATCCCATGGGCAGAGGAGCCTGGCGGGCTACACTCCATGCAGTCACAGAGACAGACTTTGACTGAAGCCTCCCAAATAGCACAGGGAACTCTGCTCAATATTATGTAACAACCTAAACTGGAAAAGATTTTGAGAAAAGAGTAGATACACGTATATGTACAACTGAATTATGTTGCTGTACCCTTGAACATAACACATTTTAATCAAGTATACTCCAATATAAAATTAAAAGTTAAATAAAATTTTAAAACTTTTTTAAGAAGTTGAAAACCTCATTTTTTGTGTGACATATCCTGACTTTTAGTTGGAAAAGAGTTAAAAGAAATATTATTTTGAAAATTCCATGAACTCAAAACTGACTCTCCTCACCCCTCACTCCTCAGCTTCCTCAGCGAAGCCTTCCCGGCGCCTCAGGACCCCGTCCGCTCTCATTGCCATGTGTTCCCCGAGCATTTGCCCTTAACAGTGTTTCACAGCACAACTCTCATTAGCTGAGGAATTCTGTAATCGGTTTGCTTGTGCTCTGCTTCTCAAATGTGCGGCCATGGATCCCGGGGCTGCTCCCCAGCACGGCCCCTCGTCCCGGGGCGATACCTGCCTGCAGCAGCTCTTCGCCGGATACTCCTTGAACAGCGAGGACACAGCCTCAGCCTTTCTCAGCACCTCTGCTGGGCTCCCGTCCAGCTTCTGCAGGGACCTGGGTGGCCTTGCCACTGTGTCATTATTCCATGTTCACACAAAGACCATCCGTGAAAGCTAACAGTGGGCGACACGGGCCTTTTTCTCTGACCGGGAGGAGAACTGCTCAACACCAAGTCTTAGGATCTCCCGCAGTGACCACAAAGCGCTGGTTCCCCGGGGCCTCACAGGCCTCGACTCCCCACCTGTGAAACGACCCGGTCTGAGGGCTCTTCCAGAAAAGCAGTGAACTGACCCCGCTGGGGTTCAGGGTGGCTGAGCAGTGCCGCCTTCCTCCCTGCAATAGCCCCAGGCCTCCAGCGTCAGGGCAGCCTGCTGGCAGGGCGGGTATTGCAGGGGCAGCTGCAGCAGCCACAACAACCAGCACACAGCAACTAGGACGCAACCACAAGGAGGGGAAACACCCCAGCTGGCGCCTGCGTGCGGGGCACCTCGACCCTGGGGACAGGCTGGGGACCCCGGTGTGTTCTGACACAGGAAACACCTGGGCTCTTCTTCCCCTCCAGACGTTTCGCATCCCCCAGAAAATGTGGTGTTGAGCTTGCCTTCCCTGCAGCCCCTGTCCAGGTGTGAGCATCTCAGGGCTCAGAGGGGGTGCTCAACCTGCAAGGACCCTGCCGCTCAGGCCCCCCCTAGCTCCAGCCCAGAGATGGAGAGGGCCCTGCTCCGCCCCTTCTAGAAGAGGAGTTGGGCTCGGCAACCAGTCCTGAGGGTCCCCATCCTGAGGCCCTCTTTACTGCTGCCTCTGTGCAGACAGGGCGTGCCTGTCATCCAAGGGCAGTATCTAAGCCAGTCCAGTTTACGCTGGGCACTCCATCATAGCAGCTGCCATTTCTGTAAGAAGTGATTAGTAAGTTCAGTTCCTCCTGCATGTCCCCGGGAGCACTCTTTTTCGAGGCTTTGGATGAGCTGCTTGTAATCCTACTTAGATGTCACAGACTGAAAACAACTCTTCATGTTAATGTAGTGGCTCTCAAACATTTTGAGTGTGAGACTTTGCACGGCTGCTCGTGAACACACGTGCTGTGAGATGAGTATAACAGCAGGACGCTGACTGCATGGATTTCTCTGCCTCCCTTAAGGGTCCCGACTGGAAACATTAAAGCTCTGCATTGGAATACTTCGGAACCCAGCTGTCCGAGGGGAGCCCTGAGGAACCCCTGGAGTAAACGAGGCCCAACTGCACAACGACGTGCTGGCCTGGAGGAAAGCACATGGGGCTTGCAGAGAATTCCAGAACTTAACGCCCTTAGAGCCCTCGGCCGCAGCCCACTCACTCTGCCAACGAGGAAACTAAAACCCAGAAGAGGTGACTTGCTGGAGATGACCTGGGAGTGAGTGGCGGGGCTGGGATAAACTGTGTTCTCGACTCTTCGGGCAGGCAGGGGCTCGCCTTCTCTTACCCCAGGGGCATCGCTGCTTTGACCCTGAGGAACTGGCATCCCCTGGCCTGACACAGAGCTCCCCAGTGGTGCACTGGGGAATGGGCCACCCTGGAGGATGTGAGCGGATTTCTCAAGGAAGGTGGATCCTGAGTGCCTGCACACAGGTGAGTCAAAGATTCCGGTGGAACTGGTCTTGTGGGCAGGGCAGGTGGCACCTGCTTGCAGGAGACCAGCTGGGAGGACCTGCCCCGGGCCCTGGCGAGAGACGGGTGCACCTGTGGGCTGGCTGGGACGCTGCGCCTCTCGGGGGTAAGGGGGCACCTTGCAGATGGGGTAGGGGTCCCCTTCACAGAGGATACTTTCTGGATGCCCAAGACAGAGACAGGGCTGGAGGTGTGGGGGCTGCCTGGCATCTGACATCCCCGCCAAGGGCAGAGGGAAGGGAGCCCTGAGGGAGAGATGCGAGAGAGATGGGAGTCCAGCCCTCCTGCCGCTTAGCTGCCCTCAGGCTCCTGGGAGAAGTAGCCCGGGGGAGGCTCTGGGGAGGCTCTAGGCAGGCGGGTGCACTCCTCGCACTCAGAATGGCCTGGACCCATTGGTCCGACTGCCCAGTGCCATGTGCCCCCCCGACAGGCCGCTCAGCCCCAGAGAGGGCTTCCTGCTGCCCAGGGCTCGGGTTGCAGAGGTGGCCAACCTCCGACACGGCCCCCAGTTCCAGCCCCCGGCGGTGCAGGGTCCCGGCTTACCTGGGCCCAGCTGGGAGAGGAGCAGGCCGAGGGCCAGCAGCAACAGGCGGAGGACCCTCATGGTGGCGGCGGGCGGCTGGAGGCCCGGGGAGGGAGGATCAGGGGAGGCCGGGCTCCAGAGGCTCCAGGGTCACCACCTTTATAGGGCTGGAGGATTGCACAGTCGCACACACAGACGTGAAGGGCGGCATCCAATGCCAGGGCGAGATTCTAATAAATAACCCTTAATGTCAAGCCCTGAGTCGTCGGGGAGTCACGTGGACGCGCGGCTCCCTCCGGCTGCAGCTGGATCCGGCGCTCGGCCTGCAGGCCTGGAGGCGGCGCCTCCCGCCTGCTCTGCCCTGGATCCCGGCGGAGCCGCTCAGATGGAGTTCTGGGATGGGAGTGCACATTGGAACCCCTCCCGCCAGAGGCTCGGGGAGCCGGAGAGGTGGCCCCAGGGGCACTGAGCCGGGTGGCTGCCCGAGTCAGGCCTTTAGCTGAGCTGCGCTCTCCACGCGGTGCCCGGACTTCACCCTCGTCCCTCACAAAAGCCGGGCTGTTGCCTTTCCTCCAGCCGTTAGGGATGGAATTTTCTTCCGGCCCAAGGTTGACTAATACTAGTCTTTGTAGTTTCTGGTTGGTGTTGCTTTTTTTTAAATCAAAATATCTCTCAAATCTCTTGTAATCTATGAGCTTCTTCTGTCACTTTTTTATTTGGTCAAGACAAATTTTTTGGAGCACTTTTAAGTGCACAGCAAAATTGAGGGGAAGGGAGAGAGAGTTCATCATATTCAAACATTCATCCTTTCACCCACTGATTCAAGTGTGTATGTTTGGTTCCTGTTATCCGCTAGGTGATGGTTAGGGTCTTGGGGTGCAGTGAGGAACAAGATTTATGTTGGTTTCCTGCAAAAGTCCAGTTGAGGAGATGGAAGAGCAGACAGGCCGTTGCCATGGCACTGGATAGGAGCTCGGATTGACAGCAAGCGGGGACCACGGAACAAGGCCGGGATCTGAGGGAGTGTGTGTGAGTTTGGCTTTGGTTTCCTCCTTAAGCAATAGGGAGATCTTGGAAGATTTAAATCAGAAGAAATACACGAGCCAGTTGCCATTTTAGAAACCACATCTCAGGGAAGTGTGGATGGAGAAAGGCAAGACTGGACTTAGGAGGCCAAGGGAGGAGCTGGTGGAGCAATGAGGGTCTTAACTAAGGTCGTGAACGGGGGAAGAAAAGAGACAGGGATTCAAGGGATGTTAAGAAGGAAAAGTGCCCCAGACACGGGAGCCAGATTGAGCTATATTCCTGGCTCCATCTAAGTAAAAGGTGACACCCCAGACCAAGGTAGCATAACCAGGAGGAGGAGGAGGTGATTCTGGGAAATGGTGGTGAGTTGCATAAACATTTCCACTGAAGAGTGTCTCAGTTTGGGTTTCCCGAGATGCAGAATGTGAGCCCAGAATGTGACTGAAGGTGGAGAGCTGGGAGAGTAAAGAGAGGGAGGCGACTGGATGAGAAGGAAGCGGACGTGCGCCTCCAGCTCACGGGTCCCTTCCTCCTCAGCAGCAGGGCTCCAGGCTCCCGCTTTCTCTGCGGAGCCACCGGGCCTGGCACCACAGCTGGGACAACCTCTTGGCTGGAGTTGGAGCTGTCCCATCTGTGAAGCAGGGAGATTCAGACAGAGCCCGTCAGGTCGGCACAGCTGGCGTTCGGGGTGTTTACACAGATTAGGGAGGGACTGGCGGTGCACCTGTGTGCGGGGCTCCTGAGAGTAAGAACAGCCACTTTCACTGACAGCTCACGGGCCCCAGGCCAGCCCACAGGCCCTGCGTGACTACTGAGTGTGGAGCGCTCTGCAGCAGACTCGACTGCATTTCAATGATATTTATGACATAACCACCATGTGCTGAGTGCCACAGCAGTGAAGATGGTGCCCTGCTCCTGGGGGGCTGGCAGCCCCTGTGGGTGAGCCTCTCTCTTGTTTCCCAGCCACCTGCTCTGAGAAGTCATCCCTGACCTCCCCTCGTCCTAAAAGTGGCTGTTACTTCTGGGCTGCCCTTTTACAGCCTCCTTCCTTTCCAGTTCTTGGCGTGCTGGCTGCTTCCCCCGACATCAGTGAGATCTGAGGGAGGGGCCGCATGGAGACCCCCATCATCTCCCCTCCCAGGAGGGTCTGGTGTCAGTACAGATGACCAGTTGCTGGAGGAAATGAATGAAATGAGTGCTGCCATGGACTGAATGGTGTCCCCCAGTCGCCCGTGTTGAAGCCCCGTGTTTGGAGGTGGGGTCTTTCAGGAGGTAATTAAGGCTGAAAGAAGTCACACGGCCCCATCCCTGTAGGATGGGTAGTCTTATAAGCAGAGGAAGAGATTCATTGCTCTCTTTACCACATGAGCACACGGTGAGAAAGCTGCCTCCAGAACCACGAGACAGGAGCTCTGCCCTTCAAGCTCCCAGCCTGGGTGTTTTGTTACAGCAGCCATCCTGACTAATACACGTGTCTGCACCTCAGTTAACTCTCCGTCTCTTAGGACCCCATAACTCCCTGGACTCCACTCCTGAGAGCTCCCCAAACTCTTGGCACCCCAGCGATGGCCCTTCTCTAAATGCCACAGCCCATGTTTGTGAAAGGATTTCAATCTGAAATGGAACCGGAAGATATAAAATGGAAAATCTCATGCATGTGCCCTCAGAAAAATAAAACTTCAGGACTAGAAACAGAGTTTCTGTAAATGCCTGGTTTACAGAAAAGTGATAATATTACAGTTGTCTTAAAAGAGAGGGCCTTGGTCATAGGTTGCCTCATATCAGCCTTGGAGGGTTTGCTTATGGTTCCAGAGGTGAGAAAAAGAAATGACCTGGGTTAGGCTCATGTGAGCTTTGTTTGCCTGCCTGGGCTGGTTTTGTCTACTTAAGAACTTTCAGGCCTGGTCTCTGTACTTTTTTAAATTGATTTTTATTTTAATAGACTAACGGACTCTCCCTTCTTCACATTTCCTGGCCATAAATGTAGCCTAGCCCACACCTTTTACTGACTCACTTATGGCTTCTACAGTTTGTGTGCCCCGATGCACTTACTGCTGTTCCTGAATAAACTCATCTTTTCGACAATTTTGAGCTCACCTCGGTTTACCTCTTCACGTGGTCCACGGGAGCTATTCCACTCCGCTCTGCTGTGTCTGAAAACAGACTCAAGGCCTTGTTGATAGTTTGGGGCGTGTCCCTTCACATGCGGGCCTAGGTCAGCTTGCCACCATGGAGAGCTAGTGTGAGATTTGGGGACCGAAGTCTGGAGACTGTGACTCTAAGAAGATGGGGGGCCTTCTCGGACTCCCATGAACGAGGCCTCTCACACCCCCAGGTCCAGGCTATGAATAAACTCATCTTTTCGACAATTTTGAGCTCACCTCGGTTTACCTCTTCACGTGGTCCACGGGAGCTATTCCACTCCGCTCTGCTGTGTCTGAAAACAGACTCAAGGCCTTGTTGATAGTTTGGGGCGTGTCCCTTCACATGCGGGCCTAGGTCAGCTTGCCACCATGGAGAGCTAGTGTGAGATTTGGGGACCGAAGTCTGGAGACTGTGACTCTAAGAAGATGGGGGGCCTTCTCGGACTCCCATGAACGAGGCCTCTCACACCCCCAGGTCCAGGCTTGCAAAGGAGCTGAGGCTGGGGTCATGGGCTACAGCCCAGCTGGGGACACCCCTGCAGGGCCCACTGTTTGGACAGGTGCTGACTCTCTCTGATTCAACTCGGACGATTCAAGGACTGCAGGGTCCTTGATGCGAGAACTTTTACTTTAGTGGATGAGGGGGAGATGGACAAGAAATACAAACAGTGCACACGTGTCTGAGTGTGTGTATGAACGAATCAGCTCATGAGCAAAAGGAGGCAGCAGAAAGGATGAAGGGGGTAATTC